>OMNV01008199.1:85679-103668 GCA_900303265.1 Brotula barbata | reverse complement strand
CCCACTCCTCTCACTCCAATGCCTTTCATCACGTTCCTTTATCGCTATCTGCACTTGAATGTGACACCTTTAAACAAATAAACTGACAGTGTTGTTCTTTCTAGTCAGTTATATCAGGGCACAGCCAGACATAGCACAGGTCTCAGCTAAGCTCTTATCTCCAGCTTGAAATAGTTATTTATTGTAAGAAAAGTACACATACTCTACAGGAGACCCATCCAGATTCAAAATACTAGTCTGATTTGTTTTGACCTTGATTTGATTGGCCATTGCAATCACCACATAAACCCATTTTGATAACTCTGTATAGGCCCTGTTCCGACCTTGTTTTAGCATGCATTTTATGCGATCTGATCTCAAGTGGCAATATGTGTGTTCAAACCTGGCATTAAAATGCATCCCCAGGACCAGGTCTTGCGATCAGATCGCACTTCCCCGCTCTGTATGCAAATAAACAAATATTTTACTTTCTGCTGGCACGGCAGCCATTTCTACCCGTAACCATTCCTCTCCACCTGTATAACAATGTCCTTATAAATCCCCTCGTTCTGATACAGGTCACATGTTTTTTTTGACTGACCCCTTGGCCCAAACAGCAAGAAATCAAACAGCGTGTTTGTGCTCTATCCATGCCAATCCATTCTGCTTTTGGTGTGTACGTCTTGCTCTGTTATGTTTTGTTTACTGTGGGTTCCGACTCCTTTATATTGTAACATGTTTGGGGTTATGTGGGCGGGGTTTCCCCATCATGCCTTTGGGCATTGTACCATGAGTGACATTACTGTCACCAATAATGACCCTACGACTTTCCAGAGTGAAAGACGACTGTCACTGTTAGATGACTAACCTGCTGCACTCAAGAAATTGGTGTTTCGCGACTCAGAGTTCTTCTATAATTTCTCTAACGTGCTACAATATGCTCTCTATATGCGGTGCACGTTATTTGAGAAGGTGGCCCTTCAGTGCGTCCTGAGGAGGCATTGTGTTCAGACATACACACGTTTGCGTTCTCATGTGTCCCAGACCACGTCAAAATGTGGTCTGAGCCATGCGATCTAAGAACGCATTTTGGACGCATTTGGAGCTTTCAGACCTGTACTTATGAGATTGTATACTGCAGATCAGAATATAACACCAGGTCTGAACAGGGCAATATCTGCTGACCAGGGGACTTCCCAGGATACACTGCACCTCCTCCCTCTCTATCTATACACAGTCATGTCCCATTACTGCATGTTACTAACTTGGCTTCCGCCCCGGAGTGTTTGTGCTTTGTCGCCCATCAAGTCCACACGGAGTTTAAGACGGCTTCCAGTTGGACTCATATCTGGATTCATCATTGTTATTGTTTCTATTGCAGTTGCTGTGCATCTCTGTTTCTCTCTCTGTGTCCACCCCCCCTCCAAGTGCCTGCTCATGGGGGAAAGCTGGGTCTCTACAAATTCAAGAGTATGGTCTTGATCTGCTCTACATGTAAAGTACCAGGAGATAACCTTTGTTGTGATCTGTCGCTATAAAATTTAATTGAAAAATTTAATTGAATTGACTGCTACTGTGGTGGCAACGACATGTAAAGCAGGTGTACCTAAAGCTGAAATTACACTTTGGTAAAGGACCAAAAAAAATCTATCTATAAACATACACATAAATGTTTCTGTGGGCCTAAGCAGTGAAGAGTGTGATGGGAAAATGAAATCTGCAGATGGTTTTGGATATGCATCGCCGCGGACACCTAGCCCATCCCAATGAACTGCGTAGCTACATGATTGGTTGAATTGACCCAATTACTGTTGGGAGACCAGAAAAGAAAGCAGACAACACAAAGATGGTGCACATAGAGCAGCATCCGGCTGGTGAAATCCCCAAAAAATCCTTTCAGGTCCACTTTAGAAATGAACTGCTATAGCTTCTGTGGTTTAGCAGATGTGAAGCTGCTCCTTAGTGGACATATAAATGTCTCCACGAGTATGAAAACTCACTGAATGATGCACAACCACATTCAGGTAAAGGTGGAAACTGAGAAATATAAGAGCACCTATAACCGCTCCAATTAGCCTGCAGCGCAGAAGTGTGGCTCCTGCATGTTGCATCAGACCCGAGTGTGTGCCTGATTCACCTGGTACTATATGTGCAGCATATTTGGCAGAGCCTTCTTCCAACCCAACCTTCTCAGTGCTCCTTGTGATCCTGGGCTGTCGGCCACCCTGCTGTGCTTTTTATCCGTAAATATAGTTCAGTTTTTTTGGGATTTAACCCAGACTTGAAAGATTGCAGAAATGATTGACTCTTGTTGAACAGTTCAGAGAAGTATATTTATATCGTCCGATATTATGTACAATGTGACAAAGGGCTTGTCAGGCCCACACATTAACGGTTTCTACTGCTTCCTGACGCTCCCCCCAAAAAAAGAAACCTCAGGAGGGGCAATCCAGGGAGAGATAGTTGCTCTCCTCCAACAGCCATCGTGGTGCCCAGAGAAAAAACAAAGTGAGGCTGTGGCAGAGAATTGCTGTGGTATTTGAGCATGGACTTTCTAAGCCCTGAGCACCTTTTTGGACTAAATACTTTTCCAGCAGCCTTCCTTCCTTAGCCACAAGTTCCAGTGCTCTTCCATATTTACTGTAAGTCAGAAACATCTGCAGACTGAGCCTACAAGCAACACAACCTTTAGCCGTGCTGAGATCTCAGAGGAAAAAGCTCAATAACACATTATCATCATAATTATTCTCATCGAGTTTTGCTGTCTTTAATTTCTGTAAACATTAACAATACTGTAACAGTTGGCTTGGTTTTGGGACATTGTAGCACATGGTGCTGCAGCTTAGGTGGCAATTGGACACAGGTGTGTCTTTGATGAGCCCATCAGGCAGAAACCTTTTTAAATTTCCATCATGAAGACTGCAGGGCTGCTGTAATGTCGGTGTGGTTTTGTTATGCTTTTGAAGTTTTGTGTCAGAACAATGTATCATTTTCCTTTTGACTCAGTTCAGAAATAAATGTTTAGTGTGTATACTCGCCATGTGTGGTTTTGTCCCCCTGGCTTTCAAGTGGAAATAACTTTGTTAATATATACAACATTTTGGGCTCATGTTGTATTCAGATTATCAAACCAAATTATCAAATGGAGGCCGATAATAACCTACTGTGTAGCACATTTTGACATTTCACTGTTGTTCCTTAATTGTTGATAAAACTACCTATGAATGAATATATATACCTACCTATGAATGAATATATATATATATCGATGCATGTACATGACAAAGCTGCCATTTTCATTCATTTCCAGCATGGATTTGCAAAAGTAGGTTTCTCTGTAATTTGTAAAGTAAAAATTCCACCACAAATTACCTACCATATGTCTCCGAACACAGAGGTCATGTGATAATATTTGTCCTATGCCAATCAGCAACTCAGTGATTTGGGGGTGTTTTACATTTTTTTTCAGTTTTGTTTTCTGTGCATCTTTTTCTGGACAATAGAATGAAGTTTGGGATAGCATTCTAGACTCTGAAATTATAGCATCCTTTCTGTAACACAGGTGATTCTTGACATTTCTGAATGGTCAACAGTCCTAAATTTAATGATTGCTCTTGCCTACTTTTTCACCTTTCTGTTTATTTTTCCCACCTTATCCTCTGCTCTTTATTCCCTTCTCTTTCTTACCCTGCTTTTCTTCCTGTGATTCTCTTCCAACAGTCAGTCTTCTTCTATTCTTAACACCACCACAGTGTTTTTCTCTGTCCATCTGTCCAGTCTCTTACATGCTTGATTTGTCATTTGTTCACTTCTTTCACTTCGTTCCAGTTTTACTCATCCTCTCCCACTTGTCAACCTGCAGAATTTCAACTTTAACTGTTTCTTTGCACAGAGTTGAGCTCTTAAGTAGCTGTGTGTCAACACAACAAGCTCTTCCAGTCAAATGTTAATGTCAAAAGTTTAGCCTTGGTGGGTTTGGGCCGTGAATGGGTTTTCGCACTGTCGTCTGGGATTTGTACGCAGTGCGGTGGAAGACTTGCATAAGAGGCTCAACTTTGGGCAAAGGGGTCATTTTGCTCTTTGCACAAGCAGCTCCATTGCATGCACACATGCACAGTCAAAACACACTCCAACAAAAGACCTCTTCATCATTTTGACTTGTGAATTTAACTGAAACATTTATTCCAGGTAGTTTGACACCACTTTCTCCTTCACCTGAGGCGAGTAAAGTAGAAAGAAGCATGCACACAGATACCCAGAGTGCAGCGTGTCCCTGATCTCTCTGTGCAGCTGCAACAGTACTAATCACAATTCCAGAAATGTTTTGATTTTCTTCCTCAAGGCCACACACACACACACACACAGACGTCAGCACCCACACAAAGTCGTCCATTGTCAACACGCCTACACAGAACTGAATGCACTTACAACTTACACACGTTTTCATTAAGACACAGGCACACTGAAGTACGTTAGCACACTCTTCTGTGAAATCCCGAAGTAATACTCACACACAATCCCACACATATACAAATACACACACACAACATACATTGCAAATGCTCGTACTAACTGACAATGAATTAGGAATGCACAACTTCATCCTCCTTCCAACTTAATATGTCCGTGCACTCAATCCAGCTTCACCTCGGCTACATAATCCTCTCAATTTCTCACCCATTTTCAATACCTTCCTAAGTTACTTCTCTTCATCCTCCCTCCACACCTCTGCACCACACTCTCCTCGTACTCCTCCTTTCCTCTCTTACTCCTGCACCTCCTCAATCATTTGTTGGCTTTGACCTGTGCAGTGTAGTTCTGAATTTTGACGTCGCACTTATGACAGCGAGGAAATAAGTGAGAAATTGAAATAGAAAAAGCAAAGAAATAGAAAATGACAGAGAGGAAGTGTGTGTGTGTGTCATGCCTCTGTCTGTACACTGCTACACACACTTGAGAAGAGTTGACTTAGTCCGTCCGACAAGCAAAGGCTAATATCAGAAGTATGTGTTTGTGGGTGTTTAGTGATGGAACTTTTTGCCAGCCCTCAAGACAAAACACCAACACACACACACAATGTAAAGATTGATGCAATTGTTTTCTTCTTTGGGTTTTTGCATAGCAGTAAAATGCCTCAATGCACTGAGGTAAACTCAACTATATTCCAGCACCTCAGCCATTACTTCCACACACACACACCAAATTTATCTCTCATTATCTGTCTGTCTGTCTCCTTCAATTAGAGCCCATATGCTAGCATCCCTCTAGCCCTCCCACACTCCTTTGAAGTGAAGTAGATTAAAACAAACAAACAAAAAACAGTTGGAAAACCATAAATGAGCACACATATACATTCACAGGAAAGCAATCATACACATACAGACTGTAGGTCTACAATAGCACGTTCATGTGTTCGCACAAGATACAAACGTATAGCTCACAGCGTCCTCTTAATATTCAATGCTGTGTTCCCTCTGACCTCTGTTCACTTCTTAAAGTTATGCTGCATGTGTCCAGAGATGGGCAGAAATGAGAAAAATACTAAAAATAAGTGGGTACCAGGTGTCCTAAAAACCCTCTGCTGTATTTGGGAAAAAGGAGGAAGGGATAAGAATAAGATTTAGATTTCTTTGCTCAATGCATTTACTGCACAGAGATTTGTTACCTGTCCTCTAGTGGAATGTGTTATCCATCTCTTTTTGATTTGCTTTAACAAAACATACACAGTGTTTACACTCTCATTTCCTAATATATACAAAACACAATTTCCCACTGTGATAAGTTTGTATTTACATATCCCATAAGGCCCCGGGATCACCCTCGCAATATTCTGGGGCAAAGCAGTTAATATCAATGCTTCAAAACACACACATTTACACGCACAGAAACAAACATTTACTCTGGCAAACAAGCTAAGAGGGAAAGGAAGTGATGGCAAAACTGAAACGTTTCACCAAATATACACAGTCTGTGTGGAGTCATCCAACCTCCCACTGGAAAGCAACAAAAGGCAAAGAACAAACAGAAAATGTTGGTCCAACCTTTATGGAGCATAACTTTGGCCTGAGTAGAAGGGGGCCAGATGACGGTCACACAACTCAGTATGCAAAACCAATGCAGAGGAACATCTCCTCTGTCTGACAGAGAGAATGGGAATAAAAGCAAAGAGCGTTTCCTCCTGTTTGTCCTTCCAACTCCCGAGGTTACTTTTTTTTGGTTTCTCGGGTTTTAGTGCCATCTGGTCATTACACCACAGAGCCATTATATAACAACTTCAACAGTGACAAGAGTGAGAAGTGGAAAATGTTCCTTGCATGTGTGGGCGGTGTGTGTTTGCACACACGTATGAGCATGTCATTGTATGAAAGCACGTTTGTGTGCTTGGAGGTGTCTAAGCATGTAGTTAACTGAATTAACATTTTGTCACAGATGTAAATCTACATCTAAGTAAAGCTATAAGACCACTGAAATGAAATGACCTCACATATATATGTAAATTCAAAATCATATGGCATTAAATCATGTCAGCTTAGGGCAATGTAATATTGTCTACCTATAAAGCTGCATTTCCTCATTACTTAGTTAAATCGAATCAATAATCTAAATTATTGCCTATAGTATAGTGGAAACCTAAAAACACAAAAGAGCCTCTCCCTCTATTTTTAAATACTGAATGTATTTTGCTTTATTTTCTTTCTTTCTTTCTCGGTTTATGCGCACACCTATTTTATTTTATTTTCAGTCAATGGCTTTACAGGCAGACCTTCTCATATTATGCAGATGCTTTCAGTGCTAGATGTCTTCTAATGCATTACACATTGATCCTCTGGCAAATATGTCGTATGTGACAGGAGGACATCCTTCATTAGATCAAGACATTTACTTGACACCTAAACAGAAGCTCTTATATGCCTACACTGTGTCACAGGTCTGTTTTAAAGTAAATAAATATGGAAAATGTTCATTCTTGCCGTTCGGGTTTGGGCATATCTGACATAAGGTTGATAATATAGGTATATTATCCGTAGCAGAAATCTGTGTCTGTGTGAACATATGCAAGCGTGTCTGTATGAATAAATATGATTTGATTTGTTTATGACTACCTGTACAGTCTGGGTGTGTGCGTGTCTGTGTTTGTGTATACGTACATTAAGGATTTACACAGCGTGACCGTGAGCATGGATGATAATGAGGTTGTGATAAGGAATCTAAATGTGCAAGAACAGGAGGTGTTTGACACATAGCCAGGAAACAGAGGAGGAGAAGGAGGAACAGGAGGGAACTGAGTGTGTGAGCTGGTAACTTCAACATGACCAGACTGAATCTGTTACACTTTGTCCAGTGTTAGCTGCTATCCTTGAGGTGTCCTTCAGTGTGTTCAACCCTATCTCCTGGTTGGTGCAGTAAAATCACATCACACTAACAAAGCATATCAGTGTGCTCCATTGTATGTCCAAACAAAATGCTTGGTCCGAGGATGACGTTGAAATAAAAATTGACATTTACAGATCGAGCCACAAAAGTCAGAATTCACAAGGTTTTCTTGTATCCTATGTGATTTTATCTAATGTGGTGACCACTGAGATACATATGAGTCTAATAGCTGATATATTTTACCTGCATTGATTAACTAAATAATCAACCAAATGTGATTGAACTAAGGCTGCTCATATTGCTGTCTAAAACAAGATGCTTTCCTTTCAACTTGTTCCTCACGTTGGCAAAGATGGCCGCCATTTTTTTCTCCACTTCATGTCAGACCTGCCATCTCACCTAAGAAAGAAAATTTTCTCCTGCGGCTATTTTGAAGCACGATGTGATCAGAGCTGATAAAGTTTGCTTGTATACACTCAAGTGTAAGAAACACTGACGCACAAACACAAGATCAGAGGCAAGATCACACTCCACCTACAGATCTATGTAGATATGAATCTGGACCTGACTGACCCCACAAACTGTGAAGACCTGCAATCAGAATTGAGAGACACGCTGAGGGAAATATTACCCAATGACTGAATGACAAAAAAAATTCAGTGTGTATCATTACCAGGCAAAATCCTTCAAAATGTTTTCTCATTGTCACTCTACCCATATTACCAATACGTACAACAATTTTTATCTATCAATGACAAAAATGGAAACGGTTCAAAATCATATTCGTCAAGAACGTAGTGTGCCAGTGCTAAATGTGTTGAACATCTCCGAGTGCATAATCTAACACATGCATAAGTACAGTGATGCATTTATGGCACACAGCAGAGCTGCCCTGATGGAGATCCTAAAATACAGTGCAGCCAGCTTTCTGCCCAGAGACACATGCACACACGCACAGCAAAACAGAAGAAAGGAGAAAGAGAGGAGAGTTAAAAAAGAAAAAGGAGCACAGCACATCATGGGAAAGGCCTGAATGAATAATAAGTAATAAATAAATAAATTGATAACAAGTTGACCAAGTTGTTTTTATCTCAGTTGTGGTTTTATCTCTGTCTCTTTTTCGTTCTGTTCTTGTCTCCTAATTTTCTCTATTTCTCCCTCACTGTGACACCATATCAGTGCTTTGAGGCACATGTTCTGGATGAGGACGTAACTGCCATCCTTCCTCCAGTCTCTCAGCAGCCTTTAGAAGGGAAACTACTACTTTATGAGCTCCTGAAATGTGCTGAAGACTCTTCATTCTAAAAAGTCTGTTAAGAGGATGAGCAAAGCAGAAGAAGAGAAGGAAATGGAGGCAAAGCAAGAGAGAAAAAATTACCTTAAATTTCACCAAAATGTAAAAACAGAAACAGTGTAAATGAGAGAAGGTGCAACATCTGTCACATGTGCTCTATTTTTGCTATTCTGTGCATGATGCTCGACAACATTTCACCCCAGAGATACTGTGTCATCTTTATCTGTATGTATGATGGCACAAAAGTAGCAATAAAAGAACGGTACTCTACACAACGTTGAGTACTCAGTTTTGGGGATATTCATGATTTATGAGGACAGAGATAGAAAAAAATGGAAACTACCTACTAAAAACTAGAAATTCATAAAGACAGGGAGGGGTGTAAGAATCAGAGAGGGAGAAACAATAAGAATCGGACAGGGAGAGGGGTAGATAAGAAAAGGATGGAAAGTGGGAGACAGAGAGACAGAGAGGGAGAAAAAGAATAAAAACAGGACAGGGAGAGAGTAAGAAGAAAATGAAAGAAAGAGACAGAGAATGAGAACTGGACTGGGAGAGAAACAAAGTAAGAGGAAAGAATCACAGTGAAAGGAGGAGAAAAGAGTGTTTCAACAACTGTGATGCTTCGATCTGTCCAGATCTGAAAGTTCACCATTTTTTATGCCGTTATTCATACATATCAGAAATGAACCATCCAATCTGGCACAAACTGGATCTGTAATCCTGCTCCATGTTGTTTTTATCTACAACAGCTGTGTTGACGATCGGTAAGCTGCCTTTCCTACTGCGCCTCTCCCAATGCAGCCCAGACCTCCTGTCGTGTTCCTTTGCTAAGTTTATTGTACACATCAAAACAGAGCATGAAGCATATTACAGCATAGAGAGGCCTGAAAATAATAGCTGGGCAAACAGCTACAGACTGCTGTGTGATGGCACTGTGCTGTATGTGACACTCAACCTGCATTATGTTGGAAAGGAAAGGTTTAAAATTCACATTTATTCCATTTAAATTCCCAAATTAAAGAGGTACTCGAACAAAATCTGTTTCTTCATCTTTTCAAGAAATGTATCCTTTTAACTCACTGACATAGTTTGTGGCTATTGCATTGTTAGTGAGTTGAAGACAGCAATGCGATATGCCCCCTTACAGCTGGTTGCAGTCAGATGTTTAATTTCCAGGTGACCTTTTGCATCACATAACAAAACAAAACAAAACAAAACAAACTAGCAAGTGATGTGTCTGTTGAACTGCAGATTTAATGATTAAAGAAGAAACTATTAAAGAAAAATGGACACCCTTACAGCGCTGTACATTTGGGAAGACAGAAGACGTCACCATGGATTCCTGCAGCGTTCCAACTAACAGTTTATTTGATCTGTACAACTACTGTGAGCACATATAGAGGCACAAAAACACATTATACAGCAAGATGCTGCATTTCAAACCAGTGCGTACACTATTTTATGTGTTAGTTCAGAAATATAACCTGATATTGACAAACATAAACACCACATTTTTGTCTTGTTTACCTCATATCAAAAAATTGTGAAGGATAAAAGACAATTAAGTCATGACCATATTTTAACTGTGGTATTCATCCCGTTCACTCCTCTTGTCTACTCTTAACTGTGACAGGTCACAGCTTCAAGTGTGCCACGAAGAAAGCACAAATGTATTAAATTGTACCATAGAAGAAGCCGGAGCTATCGCATGCCGGTTGGAACAGAAGCACAACATTCCAATTTTTTTAGGGGTTCAACATTCAGCATTTATTCATCAATCCATGTATTTTAGGATATTTAACTCTTTAAACTGAGACATAGAGTCAGTCTCCTTGTCCGTCCAGAAATGTGTTGTTTACATCCCAACACCCGCCTTGATGAGACCTATTGTGCGTTGTTTGACTTCAACGCTTAAGATCGCGCCGTGACCGGCTCAAACCTATGGAACATGTGCAGAACGCTGGTCTGATAGTAGAGTATACATGGCTCAGTACAGCAGAGTTCCACCCGCACAATCCAGCTATGTTAACGATTAGTAACGTGTTTACATGCATTTTAAAAGTCAGGTTTCAGCCAAACTTATGCAATAATTCGACTTTTTAGCCATCATGTAAACCTACAGGATGTCTCTACAATCCTCTGACCTCACCATTAATTCAAACAAGTTAATCAATTAAACTAAATATATATGTCGATCGATTTGTGCAGTAATGTAAACCCTACATTAGCCATAACAGTAGAAGCTACAAAACGCTAATTTCTTATATATATATACTGTATGTGTGTGTGTGTGTGTGTGTGTGTGTGTGTATAGGAATGCTGCTACTTACAAAATATGGTGAAGTTGCCAGAATATTACTTTAAACATCCACCCATGTTGCTGTAGGGTGGAATGCAATTTATACCACTAGAAATTTAACAAATTAAAATTTGTATGACTTATTTTGAACATTTGTGCAATTATCAAATAAACCTTAATTGCAATTACATCTCCTTACTCCCTCAGTCCCTTTGACAAAATTTCCTTAGATACTTTAAGCTAAGCTAACAGCCTCTTCTAAACTCACTACTTGCTTGCTAGATCCTCTGCCAGCTAAACTCTAAAGAGCTCAGCCCTTGGTGCTCATCTTATCTTTCATGGTGGTCATGCCTGCTGCATTTAAAACAGCTGTTATCAAACCTCTATTAAGAAAGTCTAGCCTAGATCAGAAGATCCTCAACAATTATAGACCAATCTCTCATCTGCCATTCCTCTTTAAGATCCTTGAGCATTTAGTAGCTGATTGATTATTTAACCTCAAACGATCTATTGGGTCCTTTGCAGTCCAGTTTTCTTCCACAGTATGGAAACTGCACTGACCAACGTAATAAATGATCTGCTTTTTACAGCTGATTCAGGCGCTGCCTTGGATCTAATCCTCCTTAACTGGGGCGCAGCGCCTTCAACACCAATGATCACAATATATCGCCTTGAAATGATTCAGGGATCAGTCACCTGGTACTCCTGGTTTAGATCCTACCTGACAAATAGGTCCCATATTGACACGTTGAATGACACCAAATCATTGCTCTTCTCTGTAACATCTGGTGTTCCACAGGATTCTGTGCTTGGCCCTATACTATTTTAAATTTAAATACTTCCGCTTGGTGATAATTCAAGGTTTTGGTATAGATTTCCATTCATAAGCAGATGACACGCTCCCTAATAATTGCTTTGGGTTTTCTGAGCTGGAAAGATGATGGAAATGAAATGCTACCCCTAGGCCCTAAGAAGCAAAGATCACCTCTTGAGAACATTTCAATAATATTTGATAACTGCTCCATTAGAAATTCTACCACTGTTGTAGGCTTGACTTTTTATGCAGATCTGACTTTCAAATAATATCACATTAATAATATTATATGTAGTGTTGCATACTTTGACCTCCAAAATATAGCCAGGATCAGACTATTTAATGGCCTGACAGATGCCAAAAATGTAATTCATGTGTGACAACTTGACTATGTCATTGTCCTTTTCTCCATCTTAGGTTCCACAGCCCTGAAAATACTGCAGCTTGTTTAAACACTGCAGCTGACATCCTTTCTAAAACCTGTAAATCTGAACATATCACTCCAATCCAATCTTCCCTACATTTGTGTCCTAGCAGCACCAGGGAAAACCTTAATGCTCCTTCATACTTATCTCATCTCCATGTTACTCCATTTGGCCTGCTTGTGATCCAGAGAACCAAGACAAAATCCTATGGAAACGGAGGCTTTTCTGAGCTCAGTTTCTGTGGAAATAACTTCCCACTGTCATCAAAGAGGCTGGCAGTCTCATTTTCTTTAAATCTTGTTTAAAAATCTACTTATTCTGGCTACACTCTGACTGTGAGTAATTGCACATTCACAAAGGGAGTAAACACAGTCTCTGTAGTGCAGGAAAGGAAAGACCGTCTTGGCCTTCATAGTTTTGAATATGAACATCCTTAACTTGCTTGCACTGTATACTTTCTATATGTAATTTATGTATGGCTTTTTTTGTAACCATTGTTATGTGGTTGTGTAAAGCATTTTGGGACACTGTGTATATTATATTATATTAATATTGAGCTATACAAATACACTTGACATGGCTTGACATGAATTTGCAAATGACATTTTGAATTATTATGTTCTCTCTCTGTGCCCCCCTTCCCCTCCCTCTTTCTCTCTCTACCCAACCCGGTCAAGACAGATGGCCGCCCACCTAGAGCCAGGTTTTGTTTGAGGTTTCTTCCCGTTAAAAGGGGAGTTCTTCCTTGCCGCTGTCGCCAAATGCTTGCTCATGGGGAATTCTGGGTCTCTACAAATTCAAGGGTATGGTCTTGATCTGCTCTACATGTGAAGTGCCATGAGATAACCTTTGTTGTGATTTGGCGCTATATAAATAAAATTGAATTGAATTGAATTAGAATTCAATAAATCAGAATATTTGAATTTGTTTATGACATACTTGGACATGTTTGTATGGTTTATTTTTCAAATTTGAAAAAAATCTGACTCATTTTAAATTCGGTTGATTGAAGCAAAAGCCACAGAGCACAGATTTTACCAGCTAGTGAGAACTCAAAGATAGGACGTCAGTGTCACACTTTACAGTGAGATGAAGGAGGAGATATGGAGAGACCAAAAAAAAGTTGGTGAGCCAAGACACTCTCTTCAGTATGCTTGTTAGCTGGTTCATTTTGTAAGAACTGTTCTGTGCAATAAACGTGTTGCTGCATCAATAGACGGGTGAGGTGCAAATTAGCATGTGATATGTAGCAAATTGGTTATAGCATCTATACATGTGAAATGGTAGGATTACTGTGATGGTCCACTTCGACATTCAGAGATCTGGACGACATTGTATGAATTTGCTTGAGAGGCATACTCAAGGTTTACACAACAATTGTGACAATAAACTGAGAGCTGTCTGAGAATGGGAGCAGATTGGGCCTTCAGAGAAAAGCAGGGATATAGAGTCTTCTAATCAAATCATCTATGTATATATATATATATATATATATATGTACATGCCTGAAGGGGCAACACGGCAGCTTGGTTAGCACTGTTTCAGTACAGCAGGAGGGTCCTGGGTGGTCATCTTTGTCTACATGGTTTTCCTGTGGGTATTCAGGTTTCCACCGACCACCAAAGACATGCAGCTTAACATTAATAGCAAACTGAAGAACGTTTCTTAGCTTACTGTCCCTCCATCGTTCCTCCTTTCTGTCGCCATGACACGCCTTTTCTTTGAGTTCTTATTGGCTGATCAAATCTGTGCTCCATTGCTTTTTCTTAGATTCTACTGGCACAAATCTCATTTATACAAGTCAAAGATGGAAAAGACTCAAGTGGAGACTAATAAAAATACAGCTGGATGTCAGCTCGCATTTCCCCCTTCGAGCTAAAATATACACTTTAAGGCGACAGTAACTTTAAGAACAAAAAACTTTTTCTTTGAATTTTCTTGAAATACTCTGCATATTTCCACCCACTCTACAATCATACAGATTGCTGCTTTAACAGAGGGAAACAATCAGTCGACAAATATTGGAAATCATTCTTGTTATATTGTTGGTATTTTTCTTGGTGGCTTGGTTTTTTTTTATCTCCATCTTTCTGTCATGATTACTGTCCTTAAGCACGTCAATACTCTCTCTCTCCCTTCCAATCCCCTTCCCTCATATCTCCCATCAGTATAGCAAATGCCTTGGAGGACCTCAGATGAAATATTTAACAACCCCGCCTTCCCGAATTCACAGCGCAGCACTCTGTTAGCTCCATTAGCCATACACCAAACAATGCTGATGCCACTGCTGCTGCACTGCACACGCTACCCATCACTAATTGGCATCCTTCAAAGATTACAAGGTCAAAACATCACTTAAAATGAACATGACTTTGTTTTCCAATTACTGCATTGTGACTGGATAAGAAGAGACAGGGTACTGCAGTGAATGCGGTGAAAAATTTGATGCACTTGTCACAGCTGGACAGAAAAATAATGAGATAATGTTTGTTTTGCACTCGTAAGTAATCACAACAACGCTGATTGTGTTTTTCTCAATTACTTCTGCCGCACAGCATCGCAATAAATATAAAGATTGATACTTTGCAAATTGCTGCAAATATTCTGATCTTTCATTTCTCATTTCAGTGTAAATCTCTGTTGCCATATGGTAACACCAAAACTCCTGTACTCCATTAACATACTACATAAAAACAAACGCTGGGCCTGCAGATATTTTGTTTTATATTGTAGTACACCGACCACTGCCTCCTCAGTGGCTTAACAGGAAGTTATTCTGAAAATATCAAATTCAGATAGCCGCCTTCATTATCCCAGTGTTTTTGTAATGCCTCATGATTTCTTCTAGCAATGCAGAAAGAGAAGAATGTGTTTCCAAAAAGACCATTGATAACCCAAAAGAATCACAGTACCCACCAAACTGCCCAACAGTGAGTTTGGGAACCTACACAGGAATGCAACACATTTATTACACTCTCGATATTTTACCATCCTGCTATTTATTAATCGGCCTCCTTGGGTGTTGTAAGTGGAAAATCAACACACAGCAGGCTGTGGGACAGAACGAGCAGCATTATTCCTACACTTAGTTAAAGACAACCAAACATATAACTAATATCCTACTGATTTCACAGTTTTCTGTTTGTGTGTGTGTGCATAGATGTGCGGACACACTGCTGTGTGACTGACAGCTGAGGTAATTATAGTTCCACAGTGGCAGTAACCTCTGCATGACCTCACAGGGTGAGTCGGACCACCCTGGCGTTGATGAACCCCACCACTGAGACCAATGCCAAAGCATACCCTTCCCCTGCTGAATTTACCTGCCGACTAAATTCCCAAGAAGGAGGAGACAGGGACGGGGAGTGGGGGGATGGGAGAAGGGAACATAAAGAGAGACAGTAACAGGAAAAGAAAGCAAAAGTAGAAGAGTGGGGGAGAGGGAAAGCCAAGGGTGGGTAAAAAATGGCAGATACAGGTGACAACCATGTGTGCTGCGCCAACAGACACAGGACCAAAATAAACCTACAAGACCGAGGAGATAACAGAGAACGAGAAGGAAAAGAGAGGAGGAGCAAGGAGAGGGGAAGAGGGGCAGGGGAGAAGAGAGAGGAGTTGGTGATGAGCAGGGGAAAAAGAATGAAGAAAATGTGATGGAGAAGATGCAAAACGAAGGGTATCCAAATGTAGACTGCCAGTCTCCGTCTGTGTGTGTGTGTGTGTGTGTGTTCAGGTTATCAGCAGGTCCTCCCTGGTTTGATGAAATATTCATCTTCTCTTGATGCAGCCTTGCTGTCTTTCCCCTCCCTCTCATTCTCTCCTTCTCCTTCTGTGGTTCTGCCTCGTCTGTCATGAAAATCCAGATCACAGTGAGCTCCTCTCTTCCCGATCCATCTGTGTGTCCTTCCTTTTCCATCACTCACCCTCCATCTCCTCCTACCTCTCCATCTATCTCTCTTCTGTGTTTTCTTCTGTCATCTTTCTACCTTTTATAAATAATCTGCAATCTGTAGATTCACTCTGTGTCGTGCCCACTGGAAGTGTTTAATGTTAAGGATCAGAGATGAGGGGATTATTTAAATTCATGTGCTGTAGAGTACTCTTCATAAAGCTTCAGGCTGAATCTAAGAAGGGTACATTTCAATACAATAACTTATGTGGGGTGAAAATTATTCATTTCTTTCATATACGCTCAGTTTTCCCTGTTGCTGACATACTGTACGCTACATGCCTAAAATCGGTATATAACGATTCAGCTAAATTAAGGTATACTCATCTGAGCATTGAATTTGACATGTCAAGGTCAAACATGAATTATGCTTGAGAAAGTGAGCTTAAAGTCCTACATAATTGAACTGTGCTTGCTTTGGTTCGGCTGCCATTTTATGCTGTCGGCAGCTTTTGCAAAACCCGGAATCCTTATTACAGTAACAAAGTAAAGTGCATTTTAAATATGGATACACGCTTCTCTCCTCGCCAAGAATGGCTTAAAACAATCAACAAATAGCAGTTAGAAGTAATGCTAATGAATAGACATGTTTTCTGTTTAAGTATCTCAGTAGAAAGCTGTCACCACTACAGCGTAGTGACAAAAACACTTTAATGTTCTTAAATATAACACAAAACAATCCCGAAAGGTGCTGAGACAGAAAGTCTCAATATTCTGTACTTTATTGTTTTGGGTCTATTTTATTTCAGTTCTGTTCGCAATTCTTCCACTAAAACGATCACAATATTCAATAAGCACAATATCAAAATAACAGATTATTGAACACTGTCTTACATAATTGCTCTAAAAATAGGTAGCATTGAATGTTATTTCTTTCTTGCTTGTAGGTAACGGCACAGAATTAACACTAAGCTGGCTCTGAGTGATGACAGGACAGACCTGATGCAAGCAATGCCTCATAGTGATTTTGGAGACTGGAGTTCAGGTATGTCTCCATTTCAATAATTACCCCAAATGTCCTTGAACTGCATAATGTTGGAGTACTTGGGTGATAACAATACGGATAGATGGAGAAAGTGAGCCAGTGTCTATGTGCTTCTACTTGTATTTCTTATTGCATGGCTGTGGGTGTGTGTGATAGAAAAAAAAACAGCTTACTACTGTTATTTCTTCATGTAAGCCTGCTCTGCCAGTAAGACAATTCAGTTTTAGCCCATATCCTAGTGAGACATGATAGACATGAGTAATAAACACCAACGTCCATATATGTAACTACCTCCTCCTTTCATGTGTAAGAGATTGTACGTGGAAACCTCTGATATCTGCATGTGCATGTGTGCCTGCTAGCAAGTGTGATGATAAAAACCCAGAAAGACCATCTTGAGTGATCATTGTTTTTATAATGTTTCCTCCACAGTGTGTGTGCACATCTCTGCATCAGAGTGACTATCTGAAACCAAGACACTACAGCCTCGTATCTGTATGACACAGAAACCACCCGACAACGCAGTGTGAGCCTGGAAGCCAATCACAACCTCCTGTAAGAGAGTACGTCCAATCAAGGATCAGGAGCGAGAGAGGGAGAGAGAGAGAGAGAGAGAGAGAGAGAGAGACAAGGATGCTCTTTATGGATATTTAAAGATATAAGGCTTAAAGCTAGCTTAGCAAATTTTTGTTCTATTTTCCCCCTAAAACTAATTCAACATTTTAAGTCCATAACTACTTAATCTATATGATAAAAGTAGTATTAATGATTTTATTTTTGTTTTATAATAAGTTTACCATTTTTAGCCTCAGTTGCTTCCTTGATACAATGCTGACATGTAATTTATAGCTTCTGTTTAGTTTAGTA
>OMNV01008199.1:43452-85659 GCA_900303265.1 Brotula barbata | reverse complement strand
ACATGTTTAGAGGTTGTGTGAAAATGCAATGTGATGGATAAATAGATCAATGCACCATAAACAGCAATATATATATATATATATATATATTTATATTATAATTTAAAAAATGGCCACCATGGTTTCTAGATTAAAACATTTATCCAAGACTTTTCTTTTTACTATTACTCAGATATGTGCAAGCATTGTAACGGACAAAGAAGTGGTCAGGTTTCTTGGTTCAAAAAGCTAGCGTATTAGTAGCTTATTCTGTCTTCTGTTTTGCAGTCACATTGTAGTTATATTCTACCCCGTTGTTTATGATCTTGTTTTCACTTTGTTAATCCAGATGTTCATTCCTTTTATTAGTGTTTCCTTCCTACGTATTTATGTGGACTTTGTATTGACCTTGAATGACGTGTATTATTGATACATTGTTTTTATTATCTATATTTCTACTATTATTGTCATTGTTATTGATGAGACATCCGAGAGTCACCCAAAATTAAAGTCAGGACATGACTAGACTCGATTGTACACAGTAAATTTTTAGCCGTGCAGTGGCAGCCGATTTGAAATATGTGTGTCATTGGTTGGACTGTCAGGTACATTAGTCATATAGTTGACTAGCAACACTGGAAAAGCCAAATAATCGCAAAGCGTGGTTAATGAGCCATGTTCAGAACACTGCCAACTCTAACCATTATCCAGCAGGCAAAAGAACAAAGCCATGGGACACTATTGCAACACTATTAATTATCTTATCTATTATCCATCCACAGTCTTGGTTTTTGGTCTCAGAATCAAAGTTTATGCTCCATATGCCATCAGTCGGAATTAGGAAAAATGTCCTTCGCATACAGCACACCTTATACATGGAACAATCTACAAAGCACTTTAAAACAGCATTCTTTGATGCCTTTGGTGACATATCAAAGGATTGATCTCAAGTCTTATTATACTTGACTGTTTTAATCTATCATTGTTTTAGTTTGCTTGATTCTTCAGCATATTCCGGTTTGGTTTTTTTGCCTTTGTGTCTAGACACCATTGTAAAGGTGAATCTTCATCAATGGTCTCTCAAGGTTAAATAAAGGTTGAATGAATTAATCTGTTTGACATGTTACTGAAGGTTGGAGGGTAGACGAGAGAGACAAGGACAAAACCGAATCAGGCAGCGATACGGACAGAAAAGCAGAGATGGATCAAACACTTTGGGGATAATCTCCAGATTGTGTTTGTTCAGCAGAGTCAAACAGAATACAGCACTCAAAGGAGGACGGTCCTCAGTGATTGCTGTAATTTCTTTCAATCAGCATCAATAGTTTGAAGCGGGCTATACTTTAATGCTGACAAGACTGCCCAGATTTGCAGTAGTTCCTTCAACAAATGTTATCTTGTCAAGATAAAGGGACTGAAATGACTTTGAGTAGATTCATAAACACCCCTGTTTACATAAACACTATATTTTAATGAATATACATGAGGGGAGTATAAGCGGCGAGGAAATGCATAACGCATGATCTAGGTCTGTTACTTGGAATAAGCATTCTGTATGTCAGGGTATGGTGATTTCAACTGCAATATGGTAAGATGTTTGAAAATACTTTGTGGAAGGCAATAAATCAAAGTTTGAACAGCCATGAAAATGTTCTGTCTGTAGGCAGGGAGGGGTATTCCTACTGATACTGATAAAAGATACTTCTCTGGGGAGGGCAGGTCCAGGTATGCGTGTATCTATATATTGGCGGTGCACACACCAAGTCATCAGTGGTTAATTCATCTTCTCTCTCACTCTGTCCCCTTTGTCTCTCTCCCTCTCTCTTGTTGTATGCCTCTCTCCTTGTGCAGCGTGTGTGTGTCTCATGACGTGCGCTGTGTGTGTCTCTCTACTCACTGTCACTGTTGGCACTGGTGAACGTAGGCTAAGCAAAAAAAAAAAAAAAATACAGACAATTTGAAAATGCTTAGTAGTATTAAAGTGAATAACTTTAAAATACAGATAGTAGTACTGACTGCCCAGGAGCTTATCAGCAATTTTGGTTTTGACAAATCAGGAGTACACATTTCAGACCAGTTCTCAGAAACTCTGCCAACTTTTCCTGTTTCCAGATCATCTACTTATAAAAGCACAGTCAGGTGTATGAAACACACATCATTTATTAAGATCAATTATTGTTATTGAGGTGTCACTCTGTTGCTATTCCATGGCTTTTACAGTCAAGTCCAGTCAGGTTTATTCGTATAGCTCAATATCACGTACAATATCTCAAAGGGCTTTACAGCCCACATAACGACAACAACAGTTCCTGACCCAGCCCATGGGCTCTCTATGGAGACAAGGAACAACGCCCCAAAAAGCCTTGGGAGAGGCCATTAAAAGAGAGAGTCCCTTTCCTCGAACGGCCAGGTGTGCAATAGGAACCACACGGGGGATAAATTATTTAATTACATAGAAAGAGTATATTATTGCTGTTTTTAAGATTGCTTCATAAACAGAGTTGTACTTATGCTTTATGGGACATATGATACTCAGAAGGAACTGCTGAACAACGCAAAAAACTATTACATTTTCAGGGTATTTGACAATATACTCTACTGTAGATCAGCTACATTAACATCTAAACTTGGACAAAAATCTGTGAGTTGTTCACTGTGATGGGTTACAAATCTCAAACAAGCTTGAGTTCTCTGGAATTAGAAAATTATCCATATGAATCCAAATTATACGCGGACTATGGTTGGTAAGTAAATGAGCAGAACCAGCGGTACAGCATACGTTCAAACTCAGGGCTTAAAGCTGGAAGCTCAATAAATAGAAACAAAGTTGAAGAAGTAAAAACAGTGTCTCATACATCATGCAAATGAACTTTTATATGATGTTTGTTAACTAGGACATCACTATTAGCTCTCCACAGCTGGAAACCAGAAAATCAAGACTTGTGATGTTATGTTATGCTGATTTCCATCCTGGAGATGCTGAGTTCACAAGTTAATCAGGGACTTATTATGTTGATTTGTGGTCATTTGAATATTTAAATGATTTAAAATGCATTATAATGATCTCTTCTGAATCAGGTGGGTAATGAAAATATAAACTTCCACCTGAAAGTGCGGCTAAAAATAACAACGATGATGAATGTCACACCACTGTCATACAGGAAAATGTCCATATGAACAAACTGAATACAGTGCATTCCTCCTACACACACTATATGCATCTTCAAAGATAAATGATATGTTCCATACACCAAAGAATTGAATTTTCCCAGCACAGAGTGAATGCATGAAGGAGACATATATAGAAACAGATGGCTGCGTGCCTTTTAAATAGCAGACAGTGAGGTGAGGATATCTCACTTTCCTATTTTCTGGGGGGTTTTTTATCAGCAGGGTCATTTAGCAAATTTTTTCTGCTGTTAGCGGGTCAACATGCTCCCATTTAATTATGAGTTTGAGCTGCTGGCCTCATTCAGAATTTCTGTTTCTCGTCACAATTTATTATTCATTTACCTCCTGTTTGGAGACTCAACCATTTCACAGTTGACAGACCATTTCCTCCTCCCCTCGTCAAAATGTCAAGACTAACATTTTAGTTAGCTATGGCATTTATCACGTTACCGTATTTTTGTCATTTTGACATGGTTGGTTGGATGTGGGATGTCACACAGCGTACCAATGGTTTTCACAGGGAATTTGTATGGGTCAGTTGCATTGATTAAGTTAATGAATGAAACTATGTCTACTATGTGCATATATTTATGTATATTTATATATGTTCAATCTCATTTTGACAGCCAGCATAATATGTCTGTTTTTTCCACAGTGAAGACTTAACAGGCAAAAAGTGAGACTGAAAATTAAACTGAAATAAAAAAAACCCACCATGAATTGTTTTGTGCTCCCATGTCAATAATAGGTGAAAAAATACAGAAAGCACCTTAAGATCTTGTGACAACAGTGTAAGAACAGCTACTGGAAAGACAATACAGACAGAAAGACATATGGTTGCAGGAAGATTATATAGAGTGCAGGCTATAAAATCAAACAAAGGGAAAGAGGAAAACTAAAAGCAGGCTTATAATGATGATAATAACTAATTTTAAAAAAAGAACAGCGAAGATCCTCCTTTCTAACTCTTTTTGCTGAGAGCTACAGCACCATTCAGTGGACGTACAGGGGAACAAGGAAGTGCAAGGAACATGGAAGTCCCCTTAATTATGACTTAAGGAAATATGAGTTCCATATGAGAGATGATTCTGACAACATTTACACTCAGCATCTGGTCATCTCTATGAATTGATCAGTAGATAAAGAAATTGACGGCCCACCACTGGGTAGGCCCTTAACATGCTGGAGGGACTCTTCTTTTTTTAAAGTTTTTATATCTGTTTACAGCAATCGAAAACCCTCTCTGGCCTAAGTGTCAACTATACCACAATAGTGAGTATTAATAAAATTTTTATGGCACATACTTCTTCCACACTGATTGACGTAAGGTATAATTGGAGACTTTGAGCGAAAGACTGAAAATTTAATGGGGAACAAAAGGAAAGTCAAATGTCTGTCACTTGCAGTAAATACAGTGAAGTCCAAAAAGTTTTCCTCTCCATGTCCTCAGCTAAGTTTAACATCATTCATAATATATTCCATATCTAATATTTCCAGTTTTGGCATGATGAGCTGCTGAGTGAGCAGTCACTCTTAATGGCCAATGTCGAGTCAAGAGGGTGTAACCTTTTTACAAAAGCTATGGTCAACCAAAGTTGCCTATGGCTGACATGAGCCATTTAACCCCGGTGGTCTCCACAGCATGTAATTGTTTCTGCACTACATTGCTGAATTGAAAATGTTGGTGCAAATGATTAGTAAGGGCAGTGGAAAAGTCACTGGGTTGCCTTGACTAAAACTGTTGTGTTTCTGCCCAACACAGCACAATGTGACACACCATACATCCTATCTCAGAGTAACTGCTCCCTCAGGGACCAAGTCTTTCTCTCAAGTCTTCTTCACACAGGACATCCATTACCGAAGACATCAAATAGGGAGCAGCGTCAATACACACAATTGACCGCCTGTGTCAAAGTGTAGCAGTGTTAGTGTAGGGTCACAGGATGATCTTCATGTAGGTTACTGTGTCTTCAAGTGATTCTCACAAAAGGGCTGGTGACTGCTGGGGCTGTCTCTCTTTTCTTGGACGAGTTGATAAGATATCAATTCGACATGATCCAGTTATTGAAGCGTACCGATTTTGGCATTGGTTATAAGTGAAATAATCTGAAAATGCTTGCTTTGAGATTTCATTTCTTATTTTAAATGAAAATACTACTGAAAGTACTCAGTCAGTGAATCAAAACACATACCGACAAGTTGGAGGCGCAGAACTGCTCCAGACGGCCATTTTTTGGTAAATTTGAATCAGATTGTGACTATTAAATCAATAAAGGTATATCAATGACAGTTTTTTTACTTATTCTTTGTCAAACCCCTAATGTGTGGCTTTTTGTGGGTGCCTGCAGGCCGTGAAAAATGCCAGTGTGCTATGAGTTGTAAAAAGCATCAAATAACTTGTTTTTCGATGGCTTAACCAAGGCCTGGGGTTATCAGGTAAAAAGAAACGGGAAGGACTACGGGATGCTTTTTCCTTTTGGCTGGAGAAACAAAAATGAAAGGATAAACGGTGGTCAAGGAAAGAGGAAGGTCACAGCAATGCACAATATAACAGAAACACAACTATAACAACCATAAGAAAATATTTTAAGTAGCCATCATGGAATTACGGGTGTTATTTTCAAATTTCCTTCAGGTTGATTCACATTTCCTTCATAATGCCTGTTTAATTTCTTGTATTTTGATGATTCATTTCCACTTACTTTCACCAATAGCCTACTGCACTGCTTATGGTAATAAAAGTAATTATTTACTTTTCCAGCCTTTGAAAGTATTTATTTATTTCCACTAAAAAATATACTGAAGTGTCTACAGCAAATTAAGCAAAAGGGAAAATTGACCCATCAGTCATGGAAATCTTCAGTTAATAATCTTAGTCTTTCCCAGAGCCCCCATCACCCACATGGGATACTACAGCAGCACAAATTCGGTTCCAACCTGTATCCCCTGCTTCATGCCACCCCTCTCTCTAACCTGGTGTTCTGTCCGCCACCCTATTGAACCTATCATAATGATGCAAAAAAGCCAATTCTTTCCCCCAAAATCTTGATACAAATTTTTCACCCGGCCTTAAAGGAAACTCTTTCACCTCCGTTGTTCCAGAATCAGCGAGATGTAAAATTTCACAAAACTAATGAAGTGTACTGTCAAAATGAAACAGATGGAACATGGAAGGCTTCGACCTGACGACAATGTTATTTTCTAAGTTTATCTCATGTTTTCACTAATAGCCACAGACATCAGATAAGAATCTAAGCCTACAATATTTGCCTTTGTAATGAAGTACGAGTACAAAGTAGCACAAATGAGCGTCATGTTCATCCAGGTTTATACAATCATAAAGATCCTGGAATAGTTAGGGAATTTGAAAATGTGTCTTCCAAGACTGTGCAGTAAAATCATTAAATATTGCAAAAGTTTTGGAGAAGTAATGTTTTTTATGATAATTAGAACTTGGGAAGTTATTTTTATGTGTTAGAAATCTGTTTTAGTATCATCATAGTATCAACGAACCAGTGATGGTTTCTAGGAGATGTTGCCTCTCGATACCCTAAACTCCCACAATTACTGTTTTTTCTAACATTTGCTAGACTACAGCTAACTAGTGACATATGGCTCGAGTCAATATCAGTATGTGAGGGAGATCTATTTGCACCCGGATGTCTGCTGAAAAATCAAAATTATGATGGAGAAAAAGGAAAACTATCACAAGTTTACATGGCCAAGTTAGCTTTACTTATCAAACTGTGGAACATCTAAGGAAAATGTTTGGAATTTCAATTGCTGAAGAGAGTAGAAATCCTGCATTTGCACACATCCATGTGAATAATTGTCTTCCTGTTATTAGGTTCATTTGTAATAATCCATTTAACTGAGGCACTGCACTAAATATGATGGTTGTCATGATGCATGTGGAGAATGTTACATAGATGATGCCATATACGCTTGAAATACACTATGATATAGTATTTGATGTGCATTAGTGAAGGAAGATTAACTGGTATGATAAGATTAGATAAGTCAATGCTGCCACAACTTTATTCCTTGAAAACATGAATAGTGACAGTGTTGTAAAAATACAATCCTCAGAGGGATTTCAGAGATCAGATGCTTGTTTACTGTAGCCAATATAGTTTAGCGCAGTCACTTTCCATATCATATCGAGTGTGTGTCCATTAGAGTCTGTGTCAAACTGTAAGGGAGACAAAATAGCAAATTTCCAATACAAGCCAACAATAATTTTAACAATAAATCATCATAATTCTGCCAATTTGATATGGACAAGTTAAAATGATCCATTAGGACAAACAAAATGTAGGTCATGAGCTAGAAAGAATGTGTGTATGTTCATAATAATAGTACTTTATGCCATCAATGTCATCAATCACACCTATATGTCATCATCTTTAGTGGCCATGCATCAAGGTGGTGCTGTTATGAAATTTCAGATACTTTTTGCAGTGTTGACACTCATTGCAGAACTCTTTGTTATTAGTTGAAATTTTCTTGAGGAACCAATGCCTCTGGCCTTTTTTTGCTCTGATCCTCACCCATACTGCTTTTGCCTTCCACATTGTTGCTGAATCTTCTTCCTCTTTGTTGTTTAATGGTCAACAAATCAATTTTTACGGCACATTATTGCTGCCATCAAATGGGCTGGAATATGGGGTAATATTGCCGAATAATTAAGTACATGCATTATTAAAGGTTTATTTTATATAATAATACATAAAGAGTGAACTGTAATCAGTTTGCGTCACAAATGTAATGTAAGAGTAACACTATTCTAAAGTGTCGTCATTTTACGTGAGATTACAGTCTTGCAAGGATAGCTGTCGAACGATGCTGGGAGGAGGAGGGGATGTTTCTCCACACACATGATCACCTAATGAAGTGAAGCACTGCTTCTTGGTTGGCCATGCAGCAAGAAGATAAAAGGTGAAGACAAACCAGAGGCAGGATGGAAACAGGTGAGGCGAAAGTAAAGACAGGAGGAGTCCAATCCAACATACAGGAGTCTAAGAAACACTAACCGTTCAAATATTCATGCTTGTGTTGATGTCGGTGGAATATCGCCTTGAGAGGAAGTGCTAGAATGAGCATTAAAGTCATTTCACGTGATGCAGTGAGCCATAAAATGCATATACCAGCATAATCAAACTTAAAACCTACATCCAGTGACTTGGAAAGAGCATATGATAATTGTACAGTGCTGTGGGGATTTAAGGGAACTGTTTTTTTAACTCATCTACACGGTGAGCAGACAAATACAATAAAGGTCAGATCAGTATATGAGCCGCAAGTACAATACAGTATATTGGTCTACAAAACATGTGACGGTAGAATTCACTGAAAGAATTCAAATGGGTTAACATCAGGTCTGACACAGGGTACAAATTAGCACACATTTATGTTGGACTCTGTAGTATCTGCATTTATCTGACACACACCGTGGCTAACTAAGCGACACACTCCTCTTATGCGCCCTGGTGTAATGAGTGTCATCCTCGAAGTTTGAATACTATGCCCACTACGGGACAATATGAGGGCCAAAATACATTTGTTACAGGTCAGGACCAGAATGTATTTACTCTCAACAGTTGAATTACAGTTTGTCAAGGTGCAAAGGGTGAGAGGCGACGACAACAGCAGCGACAACTCAGCGTTGTTTCTCAGCCTCCCATCTCTTGACCTAGGGGACATTACTGCCTCCCACAATTTTCAAAGATACTACATCATATAAAGCTTTAGTTGTGTTTGCACTGTGATCACCTGTATGTGCACAAGTGACGTTTCAAATGAATTCCCTCTCTGTGTGGTCTTGCTCAGTTGAATCCACTGATATAGTCAAGTGTAAATGTGCCCTTAAAGCCACTAATGCTCTGAGGTTTTGGTGAAGAGGCTAACTCTGACAGACAGGGACTAGCAATGATGTGATTCATCCATAGCAAGCTACTACAGAGCCATAGTTGGTGTATCATAAAGTATAGAATGTATAGAATTATAGATGCAAATTAATTCATACATATGTGGCCAAACATGCACTTAAGTGCATATAGAGTAAAGCAGTGGACCATGTATACAAGAGTTGTACACATTACACCTCCATGCCTGCAAGCATGAAGACACAAACATGCACTGATGTGTTACATCCTGTGTCCATTTTACTACAGTGCTGCAGGCAGCCTGTATGCCAATGGCTTTAATATGGATACTAAAAAAAGCTCGGAAAACTTGTAATTATATAAACATTATAATCAGAGAGTTTATGCACATGGAAATAAACACAAAAATGCAAATATAATGCCATTGTATTCAAGTTAAATTATAAATTGCTTCAGACTGTTTGTTGTAAAATGATGGCAGGCTTGAACCAGACTAAGCACATTTTTATGCAGGAATAAAAACACTTAATTCCCAGCAGAACATTTGCATGCTGGTTTAAAGCGAAAGGCTGCATCTGTACAGATGGAAGTGAAGGCATACGGGCACTTTGAAAAATCACAGCTCTCTCTCCTGCATTATGCAACAGTGCATGTTCTGAACAATAATAATTCTATAATATCCCTTTTTAAACAATTCCCTAGACGATCTGTCTTACAGCATAACACTCAAATGCATTCATGCTGGTTTTACACTGATAATGGCGCTTTATTATCATCCAGTCAAATCATTGCCACATTTTTATTAAATATTTTATCAGCGAGTCTGTTAGAGGATCAACTCAGAACTCTTCCTAAAACAGACTTTTGTAGTTTGGGACATTTCCTTCGGGCTTACAACTGAGAATAGCTTGGAAAGTGAATAAGTAATTTTAATAAATGAATAATGATCTCTTATGTACTTCCTATTCTGAAGAAAAGAAAACACACATTATCAACATATCCACTGCCAGACCATTCCAATGACTCCATTCCAAGCTATTTTTTCAAGAATATTCTCCTTTTTGAGGGCGTTGTTTTGAGTACCCATTAAAAGGACAGTCATCTGCTTTGACATAAAAAATATCATGTCCAGATTTAAGTATTCAGGAGAAAGTAACAGGATTGCAGATTTGGCCTCAGATATTTGTCTTTATGGATGCAAAAATATGCCCCAGGATTATCTGAGTGTGCCACCCCCACCCCCAAACATTAATGAACATATTGGACAGAGTGACTATTTCCAAACTGGGGTAACTGAACCTTCAGGAATTTCTAAGGTCTCCAATGGAGTACATGAGAAGATTCTAAATCTGGAATCAAATCATTAACGATGAACCTCATTAACTAAGAGCCCTCTGCTTCATTTCTGCTCTTAAATGACTACTTAAATATGAGCACATATTAGCAACATTTTTCAGTTTGGGCAAACATCATTTACATATCTCTTTTGTACCATCAATACAAAGAAAATGAGATCTTATCTTGAAAGATATTATCTCTCCTCAATGTCGGGAATCTTTGATGGTCATATGATTGAAGGCTTAAAATCTCTGCATGAATCAGTTTTACGGACATCTTGTTTGCACTACATAGGGTACTTGAGGCCCTGTTAGATATTGCACCGCATTATTTCATATGTGTGTTGCTTTGGATAAAAGCTTCTGCCAAATGCGAATTGTAATTATAATTGTAATCTACATTGTCAATCGCATATCTTGTAATTAACTTAAATGTATCACCCAAAATTTGGAAGATGTGGTCCTTTTTCAAGTTTACCAAATGAGAAGCTGTGAAGAATCTTGTTTAAAATCTGGTTGCAACATTGCACATTATCTTACTCTTTGATGTGAACTATTTGTGTGTGTGCCAAAGGCAACAGCAGGATGCAACACAGCAGGCAAGCCATAGATCAGTTAAGCAGAAGCAAAGACATTTCATATTCCTTAATTTCATCTAATAGTTCATCAATGAGTGTGTTCTGTTATTCTCTGAGTTTATTGCTGGTTTTCCATGCATGGACTCTCATGTTGTAGATGTCTGGTTTCCAGACTGGCTTATGAGGGAGGAGAGTTTGTAATTTGAGAGTCACAGCTTTATTTCCTGGAACCGGCAAGATGTTTCGACACTTACGTCTTACTCTAATTTAGGTTATTCTGTTTGTTTGTTTGTTTTTACTTTGGTCTGTTGCCTCCTCTGCCATCACAGGTCAATATACATGTTTTTTACTTGGGCATAGTATTAAAGAGGCATTCCTGTCAATATTTCACATAATTTATGAATATTGGCCAAATATTTGTTGCTTTAACTACATCTTCAAATCATCACCTTGATCACCACATGCTGAAACTTCATTTGGTCTTGATGGCTTTAAGATAGGACTCCTTTCTGAGATCACACAAGAGCCCCATACTCTTGATGATGTGTGTGACTTTGTGTTTGCTGACCTTCACGTCATCTAGGGATTGTCAATTTGAAATACCTGTTCATTGCACGAGTCTCACCCACCGATTGTTTCTAATGCTCTGTCTTAGAGCCCCTAAACATAAAACAGTTATGATAGATATTAAGCCATGGAATAAATTGCACAACCGACATCTGCAGCAGATACAAAATCAACATCACATCCATGAAATTTGCTGTCATTGTGATATCAATGACTGTTTTTAAACACCAAAGCATGGCAATTCACTCTTGTGTGATCTTAACATTATGCTTCCACTAACACACAAAGAATCAAAATCAGTCATCCCTGGGAAAACCTGCTTATAATGTAGCGGCCTTTTCAAACAACAATCATTTCCTATTTAGGGAGGTTTATAACTATGATCACGCCTGGGTTTGAATCTAACTTGCACATCTCACCAAACATAACAAAATCTCAGGGGAAATCACTTTGAGTCTGGAAATCCTAAGCAACAGGGCCAAATGTAAAAATGCTGTGACATTAGATACACAATCATATTATAGAAATATATATCAGTTTTATCTCATTTTCTGTTCATAAAAAGAAAATGGAGAAAATGTTATATCTCCTGAAATACAACCTTATGGCCAGAAGCTCCCTGCCAAAAATGTTGTCTACTTTTAGCCATGGAAATAAAGTTACATTGGGGCATAAACACTTTGCTTCATTTTAGTTTAGGTATACATTTGAAAATGTGTAATTGAAAAATAAACAAAGGCTCGACTTTGGAAGTTAAGATTACAGTAAGAATCTAGAACATGATCTAACTATGGTAGGTTCCATAAGAATGTATCTAGATTTCATTTTTCTGCTTCTGTTTGTAATGAGCGTTCCATCAGAATTCAATCAAAATTTCACATCTGACCACTATGAGATCCTGCACTGACCAGCTTTATTATTAGAACTGACCATTTTACTACATAAACACTATATTTACCAGAACCATACTAGCTGGTGGTGTATTGTATGACTTTCATGGTAAATGTATATGTATTGTAAATTAATGTAATTCAGGGGTTTTAGATTTAAAACATGACATAGACCTTAATATAGTCTTTCTACATGAATAAGGGATGAGACCTCAGCAGACAGATTAAAGCAAGCCACCCATTGTTGGAACACAGAATATCTATTGAATCCCTGCGAGATCAATACTGGATTGACTTGTGGAAAATGATTTTAGATCCACATTTCAAACCACAGAGGCTATTATGTTTGCCTTTAAGGTACAGATGTTTTCATCTGCAGGTTAGTTTCACACAATATTATTAAAAAGTGGAGTCTGTGGTTAGAATATTAAAGGTCCGGTTTTTCTCTTGATTTCCTATCAAAGCAATCTGTTACTGCTTGATCAAAATCAATCAAATGATCTTGTCATTGATTGTCAGGATTGCTGCTCAATGGGCAGCCAGTGATAACACACATGTAAGCCAAACACACATACACACCATGAAGCACACAGACACACACGCTCACACACATGGAGCAGGTAATCTGTGTGATTGAAAGAGCTTTCAGACGGGTAATTAAATTTCCCAATGATCTGCTGTGGTGGCTACACATGGAGGCTGCTTTCAGGACAAAGCAGGCGACTGAGACCCACAGCAATAACACACACACCCACACACAGACACACACACACACAGTATGTTTCATGTTGCCATGGACCAGATAAACAGTGGGGTCTTTATCCCCCATTGGCTCAAACAAGATCATCTTCCTCACTCTATGTATAATATATATGTACAGTATGTATGTATACATATACACACACACACACACACACATATATGTATATATAGAGTATATATATTGTATATGACTAATATGGACAGACAGACAGACAGGTAGACAGATAGGTAATTTATTAATAGATGCATTAAACCCATTTATCCCAAAGGAAATTTCATAACGTCCCCTCATTTAAGAATATCCATTGGTGATTGAGAGCCTGTGTGTTTTACTTTTCTGAAACCTGAGTTGAAACCTGAAATCTGAGTTAGCCCCGCTCTGTGTCGCCTCCCCCCATTCTGAGCTCTCTGTCTTTCTAGACTCTTTGACTCACCAGCTACTTATGCAACCAAGTCTCCTAAGCAACCCCAGGACAATATGAAATGATGTTGCCGAGTGAGACGAGAATGCGAGCATATGGGATGTAATAATGGACTGTACCGGAGAAATGCTTGACTTTATCTTCTACATTTTCTTCTAAAAGGCTTCTCAAAGTTATAGTAAGTTTTGTGTAACCGCAATGTTGCTGTATTTGTTTCTTGTTTGAATTGTCAACTTAACGTCACTATGTGTTCATGAGAGATGAGATGAACTTTAGTAACCCTGCGTTGGACTGAGAAATTTCAGTGCCATAGCAGCTCAAAAAGCACAGGCAAAGACACGAAAAGAACAGCATAAAACAAAACGCCACATATACAGAATCATGAACTAAACAAAAACTAATTCAAGAAAACTGTATTTAACTATTCAACAACATTTAACTACATTCATACCGAACATACCGAATTTAAGATATCTATGTGGTCAACTACATTCCACCACCAATATACCTATATTTCATTATATTTACAGAACTTCACACACTGCAAAAAAAAAAAATTGCATACAGTAGGTCCAGTGTTTTATTGTGTCTGGTGTAGCCTTTAACATACTGGCTGAGGGTGGGAGAGTGTTGCACAGCGCTAACAGCTGTTCCCAAGTGTAAACAATAGAGCCATGGCTGAGTGGGTCTCCCCATGTTGTTTTAGAAAAGGTCTGAAACAAGTAAAAAAAAGATAACACGTCTCGTCGGTTGCACATCCATATATTTCCACACGAACACGTGCGTGAGATTGGCGAAGGAAAAAAGCACTAAAACAAAGAAAACCACTAAAAATGCAGACAACATCATTATCAATGGTTTAAAATAATGCAACACTCAATTTAAGTAATCCATTTAGACAGCCAATCAATGAGTGGACGAGTTTGCGTGAGATGATTTGCCATAATCTAACTAACAATTTATGAGGCAACTTACAATCAGTAGCTAAAATGAAAAGCATGGGAAGGAACCAAATATTTTGATGTTCTTCTCCAAAATTTCAAAGTCAAATAAAGACACATATGTGGAAGAAAGGAGAGGGACAGATATGGAGGAAGAAGTGTGAGGGGTATATAAGTAAGAGGGGTGGGGGTGTGGTAGCTGTGGTATCACTGACACAGGTCACTATGCCATTTTCTCCTGTTTGTTCTTACTTCTATGAAATAATGGTTTGTGAAGCTATTTGTTTGCAATAAATGTGATCCCTTTGTCTCAAGTCATTTACATTGAAATAGCGAAACAAATATGTTGCACCGTGTGAAAAATAAAATTTTGATCCACACCCCTACAGCCACTTGCCACCTGCAACATTTTCTGGCATAAGCGTACACAGCTATGGGCACAAATTACATCTATGAAATATAGAGTACAGTAGTTTTTTCCATCCACAATGTGATATCTAAACTAGCTCCCCAGTGATTGTGATCTCAACTATACTGTATAGATTGAGGAAAATGTATTTTACCTTGTTCGTGTCCAGCTTGTCAGTTTGCTTTGAGCAGCTGGCTGGTTTCAGTTTTGTTTTGTTTTTTTGTTTTTTTGTTTTTTATTCAGTAGCATCCTTTCAGGTGAAAATAAATGAGCAGTGTTATTAGGGGAACATGTTGTGTCTGTTCATAGCAAATAGAGGCCAAGATAACAATAATAGCTGTCCATTGGGCTAAATGTAGCGTATCGGCAGCAATGAGAGAAACAGAGGTTGTAAAACCACCAGTGTGATTTGATCACCAATTGGCATGGCAACCAGGCCTGGCCAACCAGCCTAAATTAATTGAAGTTTCCCATGTGAGACAACAGGCAGGCAAGCTGCTTAGGTCCAGTCTGTTACAATTAAGACACATCTGGAATGGTCACCACCCACTTTTCCATCCAATGTCAGCCAAAGATGACCAAAAAAGGACCTGGGCCAGTGAGAACACAAAAAGACAGAGCAATATCATTCTTGAGAACTTCTAAAAATCAACTGGTCCTATTTATCTTGGCCCTTGTCTGTCATTAATGCTAACTTGTAAGACAGCCTACCCCCTTCATTCACTCATCTCCCTCTGTTTTTACTCTGAAGGTCATAGTCTCATTTCACTCGCTTTCTTGCTGATTTTTACTTTGTATTCCTTTAGTCATCCTTTTGTTGTATTTCTTTGTCCTTGTGCAGCACTTATGTGTAACTAGTACTTGTTTTAATTGTGCTTTATGAACTAGACTTGACTTGATAGATGGTATGTGGACAAAACAAATGAATCAACATTATATTACCAGTTATAATCAACACAGGACTTACTTAGAGTTTTTTTACCCCGTCGCAGCTGATCAAGGGAGCTTCAGTGGAGTTTGTGCAACCTGTCTACTTGTATTTTGTGGACTTGTGGAAGGCATACAATAGTGTTCCCCGAGGTTGTGTGTGGGAGATGGGAGGTGAACGGGGGTTCAGTGGCCGCTTCTGCAAGCCATTCTGTCCTTCTACACTCAAGCTTGTTCAAGAAGGGAGTCTCCTCTCCTGTTCATGGTCTTCATGGACAGAATATCAAGGCGTAGTGTTCAAATTAGTACAGTAAGAGTGGCATCACAGCTATTTCTTTTCAATGCCCCATTCCTCCTGTACGGGAAAGTCAGTTTGAAGAGATAAGAACTCTTGCTCAAGGACACTTCAGACCAGCGAAGTAAGAGAAATGCATATTTCTATTAGATAAGTTCTCTTAGGTGCCATTTTGCCTAGAGTTCGCAGAGGGTAGGGTTGTGTGAGAAATTCATGCACACACAGCTCATTGTTCTCAGTGCCTGTCTTTTTGTTATTTTACTCAAATGTACTCATGACAACAGCTCAAGTCCTCAACTTCATCACCTGTGCTCTCATCACCAAGGTGTTGGCATGGAGCTGATGTAGAGAGAAAGAGAGCTTGGAAGGGTAGAAAGAGATTCTATCTTGTTCATTCTTGTTCCATCTTTTTTTCCTTTCTGCTGTAATTAGACAGGTCCATGTGAGGAGCATAGCAAGCAGCATGATGGAGGAGCCACAGGGAGGAGTAGGGGAGGAATTAGTCAAGGAAGACATGATGAAGGCAAATACTAGAACAGTGTGGAGCTATTAGATTGTAAAAGAGGTGAAGGGGCTCCAAGTAAACAGGAAAGCACAGCATTGATTTCCTCAAGTAGGACAAATGTGTTGCTGTGGATGTGGGGAACGTTCACGCATCGGTTAAATTGTGTGCAAACGGGCATTGTGAGAATTAAACAAATCAGAAGAGGTGCCAGAGAGAGAGAGAGAAAGCGAGAGACAGAGAGAGAGAGAGATGGGGTAAAGAGCTTCATCTGCAGTGTTTATCTGATATCTAATCTCAGCTGCAATATGAACTGGTGACGCAAGAGTGACTGAGACAAGAGATGAGGAGATGGTAGAAAAAAAGAATAGAGACATGAGGGAGAAAGAAAGAGAGAAAGAGAGTTGAAGAGGGGTGGGGCTAGGAGCAATTTACAAGCTTGTTAAAATGGCTCTAATTACCAACTGGCCTTGGAATATAATGAGTCTACCTGTGTGCTGAGAGCTGAGGGGCATCTGTGAGACGGCTAACAACAGGGAAGAACCAGAGCAGAGAGAGAGAGAGGAGAGATGATATAGTAGCTTGATAAAGAGAAGAAAGAGGTGACAGTAAGAGATGATGGATGTAGTAATATGTGTCAATGAGAGAATGCGCAGGCGAAAATGGGAGAAGAAGTTAGCTTTGTCAATAACTTGATGATGAAACTGTAATTTTGTGGTTTTCTGTATGTCGTGAAAATGGGTTGTATAGAACAACCTGCATGCCTCAGTAACTACATCATGTTGGTCTGTCTGGATTTTCTCCACATCGGAGCACTGAGGCTGCTCTTGTTAAGTCTTAAATGACATTCGCTTGAGCAGTGATGAAGCCAAGACTTTAGCTTTCAGTTTTATAGGATCTTAATGCTGTGTTTGACACAGTAAACCGTGGATTCTGCTAGACAAATTGGAAAACTGGGTGGGCACAGTGCTACATTAGTATGAATCATATTTACAAGGTTGAGACTTGTGCGAAGAATCGCTCACTCCTCTTGAGCACCTTTCTGCACCTTTCAGTTATAACTGAATTATAACTTTCCCTTTTCCCATTAACACCAGCATTAATTTTATTAACAAATTCATTCAGAGACCAATGAGGCTACATGATGTGCTGGCCACGCTTCATCCATACACGCTCCTAAAAGTTTCAGTTTTAGACGTAATTTAAACCAGACTTTGGATACAATATATACACATTTACTGATTCACGCCAGTTTCTGGTCCCTCCGTTCTTTTTGACCAGCGGGTGTTCCAGCCAAAGTAAGGATCACTCCCACTGGGAGAATGGTTTGTAGGTGAAAGCAGTTAGGAAGGACGAGGATGGGAAAAATGTATTCCTATTTATACTTGGACTTAAATTAAATTGCTTTGAATGTATGATACGTAATGTGTAATTATGTAATGTAATGTTTTCTGCCAATATTACAATATTGGTAAAGTAATTGGTTCAAAAAACATTTGATCATAGATTGGCTCACCATATTTACCTGCATAAATCTGAGCAAAAATAACTGAAATAACAGCAAACCTGGCTGCAAAATAAAGTACCTTTTAAGACTTAGACTTCTACAAGAGGTAACACATTCACCCTCACTGAAAATCTGTCCCTTCCGACCTGGGTTTGTGCAAGTTCAACAATCGATAGATGTACATGAATAGAAATATAACGAAGGTGATGCTAATATACAATCTTTTATTTTAAAAGCATAGGCTAAAATTTACAGAGGTTTAAGTCAACATTCAGACTCTTGTCAAGGCTAAATTGTGATAAACTCAACACAAAGAAAGCTTTTGTCTCTATATCATTATTAATATTATTATCATTATTTGTATTATTGGTGTCTTTTACCTCCATATTGCAGTGTTTTGTCACGGATAAAGGAAAAAAATAGCTTTTACTAAAATTAAGTATAATTTCATACATTCAATTTGTTACCAAATGTATTGATTTGGTATAATTGGTATAATATATAATATTATCATTGGTATTGATATCACGGCACCAAAGCTGGGATCTTTACTGACATCATGTGATGGACAAATATATAATCTGAGGCCAATGAAGAACAGACAAGATTGAAAAGAAAATGATTATAACGGCAGCAGCAAACCAGATCAAGATATGAATTTCCCTGAACACCACACAAGCTTGGTGATAAATCGCTAACAACCATGAGTCCATAAAAGAATCTTCAGTTGTTCATGTCCCCACGAGATTAGAAAGTGCACAACAAACATAAGCCTGAGCTGTATAGTTGTGCATGTTTTGCTTTATTGTCAAATAATGTTTCTGCTCTATGAGGCATCTAGACTAACCACTGACAATACAGATCCATGGGCAGTTAAAAATGTCAGAGCGTACAGCTTCATTGGCAGTATTAAACAGTGTACTTTTAGAACTAGACAGCATCTGAGAGGAGTGGAGAATACAAGGTTTTTCCTGCACAGAAAATTTGGAGGCGGCTGCCTCTGCCCATTTCCAGAACGCCTCCCTCCGTCAAATACGGTGCAGCACTGACTACATTCGTCTGCTGTCCAGCCAAAGAGAACAAAGAAGAAATTCTAATTTCCAGTCTCCGCTGAGACCTTTGCAGTGCCCTGTACATGGTATGACATCCAAGCACCTCCAATTTCTTTAAAAAATGTTTCCTAAATTAATGTTAGCTACATCCCATTAGTGTGGTGTTAATTTGCTTTGCTTTGCAGATGTGGCTCAGTGATTATATCAGTGATTATACAAGGCGAGTTGGTGAGAGTCAAGAGGGCAGGTGAAACAGTGCAGACAAGAACTGATTATTACAGCCAGTTAAAAGTAGTAATTCATGTTAGTGACGAGATGGGGAAATTTTATCAGGTCTGAAATTAGTGCACACAAGAAGTGAACAAAGGAGGATCTGGGTGCAGGGCAGGACAAATAGTCAAAGCGAGACTGATCAGTTGGAGCGTATTAACGCAAACCAGACGTTTACATGATTTTAAGATCAGTTTATATTCATCTTACCAGATTTTCTACAAAACACTGAGCTAGTGGTTTTGACAGACAAAACAACGAATGCGTCAATGCTAATTTTAAACTACACTGGCACATTTTGATAGTTGTGAAATGTGTAAATGAAAGCAATTGCTTTTATGTTATATTTATACTTAACAAGTTATATTAGTTTGACACAACTTTGATGTTTGTTCAACACTATCTTTTCTGTTTGATTTAATGCAGTACAGAAACACTTTTATTTATTTTGAACAGTGCAACAAAAACTAATATACAGGAAGTATATGGATGAAAGGGTGGAGGTGAAGTGTGACAAATGAGAGCGCTATGATCGTGAATTTTATAGAGGAAACAGATTGAATAATAAATAAATAAACAAACAAACAAGCTTGAGAGTACTTTGGTCTTTGGTTAAAAATCTCTGCAAATCACCTCCAGCACCACCACCTTTTCACTCCGTACCATAGGCCAAAATGTGTGCTGTGTACAAAGCAGGCTGTCTGTAAACAACTCTCTTTGAATTGTTTATCTCACTCACCCTAGTAGTAAGGTGTCTAAGATGTATTCACAGTGCTGGTCTATTATCACTCCTCACTTGTTTCTTCTGTTCTGGTGGGACTGGTTGTTATGGACATTTAGACTGAGGAAGCCTTTTGGATATGATAAGTCAAATGAGATATACCGTGCCTGTATATCAATGCTGGGCTTTACTACGCAGAAGGAACTATAGACACAACAGGCATGATTTACAAACATAATTCTGTGCACACATTGATGAGCAATTTTTTTGGTTGTGCATTGATTGCAGGTGCACAGTGAAGTTTACTATATGATGCATACAGTTAAGAGCTCTTACAGTGAATAAGTGATGGTGAATAAGCATATAAAGTGCAGTTTGTTCTAGTGACAAAGGTTTCAGGTCGCACAGCTCGGCATTCTGTGCCTATGGGGAAAAGTCTCACCTACGAATCGTTATCACACTGTGTTTACTGAAAACACTTGACAGTTGAGGACTCACCCATTGTCATTAGAGTAAGTGCAAAGGAATGCAATTCATATTGCAAAATCAACTCTATTACAGACATATCACAAGGCAATGCTGTCAGAAGCATGCCTTGCAAGTAGACGGCCGGGATCTAATATGATACATCATGGTTTCAAAAGGACATCCTTTTGTAAATTCACTTCAATCTGCTTCACCTCTGTTCAATCATCTAACCCTGCAGGATCTGCTGTAAACAAAATGAAAAGCAGCTATGTAGTTTGCAATCATCTACGTCTCAAAGGCTTTGGATTCAGTAAGGATTTGGCACACTGGGAAGCATTTTAGGGGTAAGTAGACTCAGTAGGAATTTGTCCTGCTGTTTGGAATGTCACTCCATAAAAACAGCATCAAGGGAGCTTGTGTGTCTCCCAGCAGCACAGCAGTATATCCAATCAACTTATCACTTGCCAGGTTTCCATGGCTTGCAATTTGCAAAGCAGGTGAATTTTTAAAAGGTCCACAAAGTTCAAATGCAAAGTAGTAGTGTTTCTGTTGGGTGATGCTGATGGATGAATTATACTTACTTTTCTTAAAGATTAGAGATAAATATTGCGTAAGCGTTGAACTATTGTGTAGCTCTTGCGGAGTATAGAGTATTAATTATCAATTTATGTATCCTGAAATCTATCTGTCCATGTTTCTTACGGTCCAAATGTTCAGGCTATAATTAGAAAATCACAAATTGTGTGGTGACATCATGTCGTATTAAGACCCTTCAGCCAAATATTAAACATGTCAACAGTAGCTGAACTATTGATAACAGAGTACAGTGAAGTTACAGTAGACTGTCCATCCAAAAGACTCATCAAAAAGTTTCCCTTTGTTTCTATGTTAGCGCAGAAGACTTGTAACCTGCATATTCTCCTGCTAAGTTCTTACATTTTTGTTGTTGCTTTCAGTCTAACATAGATGTAACTTATTTTTCTCTGATAAAGGTCAAGAAAAAAACCAGTCCAAACAAAATATGGCACGCTCCAGCCTACACCGGTCAAGCTGCTCACACTTCGCCTATGGGAAAGACCTGGTGACCACAAATGAAGAGAGGCCGCAAAGCTTTCGATGAAGTAAATTATAGCTCCTGAAGTGAACTTATTCCAGCATGGAAATAGAACACATACGCGGATGGAAGTAACAAATTACATTTACTCTCATTGTTGTAACAAAGTTGTTGTTGGTATTTGTATTTTTTTGAGCATTTTTTTAAATGTAATTTTACTTAATAGTAATAGTAGTAATACATGTGAACTGCTGAACTGTGCTAGTCTGTTATTCACTGCTAAGCCACAAGGCTGAACTCTACTAACTACTAACGACTTAACGCCTCCTCATGCTCTCAAAATTTTCCCAATTACAGCTATAGTGCTTCATGAAGACTGTATATGACAAAGTTTTATAATGTACTTAATTATATTTCATGTTTAAAATCCATTCATTTAATGCTTATCAATGGTTTAATATAATCTGTATATGCGCTTTGTAATATTTGAAGTTTGTTTTCGTTCTTCAAAATCTCCAATTACATACATTTTTAACTGTAGAACTTCAAATCAAATTATTAAATGCAATATCGCGATAAACGATACATATTGCAATATATATTGCCTCTAAAGCAAATCAATTGAACCCTTTGACGATTAAAATCATACAAGTATGATAATTCTGGTCTCCCTGTATCATGTCTGCATTAAAACATTCTTGTTTACATTCATTTGTGATTTCGGTTGGAGCATTTTTAAACTTCCATGCAAAAGGGGGAAATCACAACCAAGTTAAAAAAAAACTGTATCTATTCTATGAATTTACTTATTCAGTGCCATAGCTCTTTGAAAAATGTACTGGAAGCCTGTTAAATCTTTGGGTGCTCTTAATGTAGTTAATTGTTGAACTGTGTGAATCTTGATTGTGTTTTTAATCCAAATTCCTGTTGTGATCCGTTTCTTATATTCCTGCTGTGACAAAATAATTTCCCCTTGGGAATGAATAAAGTACCTGTCTGTCTGTCTTTCTCCTTTTATTACATTTTCTGTATCATTCATCAGTTGTACTGTATATACCTTCTCAAAATGTTACTTTTAGCTTATTTCCCTATATTTTCCTGTTCTTTCACGTAAACCTTGCAAACCAGCTTGTTGTGTTCTGTTAACGTGGATTTGCTTACCAGGTAATGTAGTTTTTTTGTTATCTGCTTTGGAACAGTAGACACTTCAGAATACATTTCCCATGAAGCATTATTCCAAAAGGGATGGGTACTTCTCGGCCAAGGAAATGTAAGATATTGAATTCACAGTATATAAAACAGGGTTTCTTCTATGAAAACGTGCTTTACACTAATATATTACAAGACCGAGTTAACAAACAACCGAGTAACAGCAACATAACGCTGAGCTCTGTGTTTGTGTGTGTGTGTGTGTTTGTGTGTGTGCGCGCACTTGTGTGTGGAGCGGCATCTAGGGTGAAACAGGAGAGGACAGAAACGCAACGTGACCGTAAATGGCACCAAACACAATAGAAAGTCTCACACTGAAATGAGACGTGTGCACGAGTGACGTAAATAACAAATAAACATTGACAGTCTCGTTGATACTAATGGTGTCTACATTGCCGTCGGGGGTTCAAAAGAGCAGCTTAAAAACAAATTGTGCTTGATGTTCGCGATACAGTCATTTATCGCATGGCACATACAACAAGCTGTGATACATTGAGTCTATTCGTCTGTCTTCATTACACTATGAATGAGGGCTATTGATAGCATCTGGGACAAATTTGGATGTCCTCTCTTGCCTTGCCAGTTCTTTTGACTTAAATTCACCACTAGGCCATATCCGTTATTTCAGAACGATGTCAGCGACACTGCACCAAAATAAATGTGTGGCTAATCCTTCAAATCTGCAGTCATGACATTCATTTGGATAAACAGCAGTGGCCTTTTCTGCACATCTGTAGGATATTGTTGATGTGCCTGAATGATGTGGAAGGTTTTCTAGCAGTGAATGTATTCCTGCATGCTAAACAGCTGTTCAATTTCTACACTATCCAGTTGGCGCAAGACTTTGGAGGAAATCTGGATTAAGATAGCGACGTGCAAAATTATCCATTCTCATACAGTATTGGTAGGGAGCACTTTTTAACTTTTTATTATTACTTACAATTATTACTTAATGCTTTTTATTTTTAAAAGTGAGGACAATTTCTACTATTGGAAGGTGTAAAAAAAAAGACGATAAAACTATTTTGTGAGGGTTTATTTTTGTTAAACACTGTGAGACGGGCTAGACCTAATTTATTTTTAAATGGATATTTTTTGTCATAATAAAGCCCTCAAGTATTTTTACATGTATTTCAGTAAAGGTCATTATGGGGCTTTTTCCAAAGATGATTTGATGTTCTTTCCTATGCCTAATACAACCACTCACAAAAGGCAAAATCTGAACAGTTGTTCAGGAGCTACTGATTAATTGTTACATTAATTGCCAGAGTAGTCGATTAATTGCTCGAATAATCATTAGATTAGTCGATTATCAAAATAATTGTTACTTGTAGCCGTACCTTCAAAACTTTAGTACAGCAAAACCAGAAAAAAACTGCTCAGCCTGTGTTATTTTGTCTATATCTTTCCAAAAACATCATTCTTTGATTTTTATTTAACTGTGTGTCTGTTATCTGAGGTATGAGAGGGAAGCTGTTTATGTTACAATGAATACAACAATTTCATTGTCTGAAAAATGTGACTGTATGTTTGTGAGCATATGTTGAATGAGAGGTTTGATTCAACAGTATGATTATCCCTGGAATGTCTGCCTTATGCACTGCTGTGTTGGGCATGAAATTAAAATATACCAGTCAAGCTACTGAAGTTGCATCTGTGTTTCAGACGAATTGTGATAGTTTTCCTCCTTTTGTCTGTTTTGGTGGCAGGGAGTGATGAGGCCCTCTGTACCTACCGCTGACCCATTTGCTTTGTCTCTTTCAGGCTTTGTACGCCTCTGCCACTCATCTAAAACTGTAATCCTATTCAAGACTCATTTTGAAATTATACTCTTTTTTTGTCTTTCAGTGGAAACCTCAGCATTCACATTCTTAACTGTAAGATGGTAATCAATTCAGAGTTGATTTTAGAACACTGTTAAATATACACTCAGACAGGAGGAATTTTCGGAAATTCTACTATTTTACATAAGAAAAATTACCTATTGACTTGTGGCAGAGGTAGAAGTCAAGTAACCTGAAAGACATTAGATACGTATTTTACTTAAGCATCAATGTACTGGACGATTTCTACTTTAAAACTAATTATTTCCACTTTATTTTACTTTTTATTTGACAATTTTTCCCCTCTACCTACCATTATGGAGTGATCAGTCCCCCTTGCTTTTGTCACTGCTTTATAGCCTGCTGTCTACTGGGAGGATTGATGACACGTGATGTCCCTTTGTACCTCCTAATTGCTGGAGTGCGGCGTCTTCTATCAATTCAGTTACAATACCACTTTTGCTTGGATATGATTAAGATTATCAGCGAGCTAATGCTGTAAGTTGTACAAGGACGATTCGAACCTGCTTTATTATTAAACATATTAATGATTACATTAAGAATTAGCTCCAAAGCAGTTACATTTATCATGTACTTTTTATTTAACATGACCTGAACAACCCACTAAAATTATATAATTCAAATTAAATCAAATCACACAGACAGCATACATAAGGTTAAACTTACACTTTGCTCGCTGTGATTGTCTCGTAAAACTTGTGCAATATACTAGAGTGGTTGGGTCTCTGGAAACTTTTACATAGAAAGACGTTTGAAACCGAGTTGGACTCAGACACTGCTGCAGCCATCAGGATTTTTTAAATCTGTCGCGTTGTTGTTTGTGACCATGTGACCACCACGATGACTAAAGCCGACCAAGGATTGGAGCCAATGCAATTGACATCATGCGCAAAGCATTTTATGAAATGATATTGAAGAAACACTCCATGGAATCCTTGAATTCATGGAATTCTTCATTCGAATTATAAAAACACGTTCATTTGAAATATTGATGTCTATGTCATTAGTTAGCAGCCCTATTTGGTATTGTATGCTCACTCAACTGTTTGGGTGTCGGTAAAACTTAGGGCGGCTCCAGTACCGAATGAAGCTTTGGAATCCATCGTTTTAAACAACGCTGTACGGCCATATATACATGCATGTCAAAGTCGTTATTTTCTGGGCACGCGGAGAGTTGGTGGCTAACTTACACGTGTGCGCCTTCTCGAGTTGGGTTTGTTTTGGATCCAGCGTCTTTGCAGACTGCGATTCAGGATGATGTTGTTTTAAATGGTCTCAAAGACTTGTAGTATTTCCCCTATATTTCAGATCCAGTTTACATACCGTGCATATGGTTTTGCTTTTGCTTTCTTCGTTGTTTTTAAATCCAAAATGAAGCCAAACATCTGCTTTCAGGCTTGTTGGTGGTGCCTTTGGTGGAGCTGCTCCCACCATGTTGTTAAACAAGGCTAGCCATGAGATCGCGCGGTTAAAACTGTAGGCTGCTCCTGGCTGCACTACACATCCACAGGAGAAAAGCCATGTACTAAAATATCGCTTTTGGGATTTTATGAATCAATATCAAATTCAAATTTGAATCAATACATCCATTTTTTAACCCAGGCCTCTCGGCATCAGGCACAGGAGTGTCCAGAGAGATCCTAACCTCCTCCGTGCTTGCACGCCAACTGACCAGCGTGGGCAGAGGCTAAGTGGGTACTTTACTGTTACTACACTGATCTAATGACTGTTATGAATGCTTTGCAGATTCCGATGCTATGTTCAATGTAAGATGTGATGTAAGATCTTTGTCCATCTCTTTGTTTCACTGATTCCACTTTGCCCTCTTTTCCTTGAGCAATTTATCTGGAATCAGGACAAGCACTGGACAAAGGAGGTTTTCACTACATTTACACAGACACAAGTATTTTCCCACATTGTGGTCAAGGCAAAAATGCAAGTCGGAATGTGAAATACCAAATATACATGAAGTGTATCTAAAGTATGTGGAGACTCTGCCAGGTGTCATATTCCAATTATAAATTCTTGCGTGCATCACTTTTTAATCTAAGTCTGTTAGTACATTAATTAAATTAAAGTCAAGGTCAATGTAATCACGGTGTTTGAAAATATTAATTTATTGCCTTAATTTTAGCATAATGACGCTTTAATGTGCATGTACTATTGTTAGACCTTTGACTTTGGCTGCTTAAGGGCATTCTAATGTGAATATGTTTATTTTTACTTTAGTAAAGCTTTAAGGGCATAAATTATTTGAATGAAATATTTTTCTTCTCTAGGATGTATTTTGCTTATTTCATCACAGCTGGTTTGAAACGCCAGGATTTTACCGCAAGGCAGCACAAAGTTGTTTGTGGTTAGAAAAATCCATCTTTGTGCTTTTTAACTCTGAAAATGGAAATGGATAAGCTGAAACTATTAAATATAACTAAATTGTGGAGGTGGATGTAGTCGAGGATTCAAAACTATGACGGAGCATCTTCAGGAAATGAATCCATGTGTACTACTTCCTGCTTTTTTGAGCAGTACTTTTTGTTGGACGTCACACATGAGTGGAAGGAACTGGTGACAGTAATGATGGTTGGAGATGGTCAGCAGAAGTGGCTTGAGATCTGGACATGGGTGAGAAAGAAGAAAGAAAAGCCCTCTGTTTCAAGAACTCTGTTTTGGTAAGAAAGAATACATTGGAGCCGACAAATACACTGTCAGCTCCCGTTTTAATTAATCTCAGCTTCCTACCAATCAAACAACACACCAATGTACAGGGATTTTCTATGTCCATGTAGATTCCCCACATTTCCCTGCGTCTCTGCAGGCCCCTCACAAATGAACGTGCCGCTGCTTTGTGATTTGCTGCCCCAGCTGTCTTATCATTTCCAGTTAAGAAAGATTTTGTTGCTGCTACCTTTCATCGGTTGTCACAGTTGATGTGCAGGCGTTCAAGTGTGTCTGATTGTCAAGATACGTTTATATGACAGAGAAAGACAGAAGAACATAGCAGATTGCCTCTGGTGATCAAGATGAAATCTGCTGAAAACCTGCTGTAATAAATGGCACTTTTTCATCGAGGGCCAATTGGGGAGACCTTTGTGTGTGTATGTGTGTCTGTGTGTGTTTGTGTGTGTGTGTGTGTGTGTGTGTGTGTGTGTGTGTGTGTGTGTGCATGCTTGTATGTGAGTGTGGATGTGGTCATGAACATAAGTCTGTATTGCTGCACCAGACCTGTTTTGCATAAAATTCTTCCTCCTGCTGCTCTGTCAAAGGAGATGTAGAATTAGGACAATAAAGGACTATTGGATGTGTCTGAGCGTCTGTGCCTCAGTGTGTGTGTGTGAGCACAGCGTGCGTTTTTGGCGGCTGTCTGAAGCATATGGGAAAACTATTTAATGTGAACCTCCAGGCGATGGAGGCTAAGAGACGATGAGAAAGTGACTCATACAGAGGCATTAAAGCCTTTATGTTGGTATTGGAGAGGTGCTGTATTTGATTAGGGCAGGGACTCTAACATCCTTCCATCCATTCATTCGTTTATTTTACACCGCTTATACAAATTGAGCTTGCAGAGGCAACGTGCCCAGCAGAGCAGCCCAGATTGCCTTCTCCTTGGCCACGTATTCCAGCTGGGGGAGACCAACATGGCTGGATTGGATATATAATCCCTCCATTGTATTCTGGGTCAGCCCCATGGTCTTGTCCTTGTTGGACATGCTTGGAGCACCTCCCTAGGAAGGTGACCACTCAACCTCAGGTGGGATCTTTCCTATACGAAGGAATAATGGTTCTTCGTCAAGATCCCTCCTGACGTCAGAGCCCTTCACCCCATCCCTGACAGTGTCCTGACCCCCTGAGGAGAAGACTGATCTCAGCTACTTATGTTTGTGATCTAATTTTTCAGTCAGAGCCCATGAATATAGGTAAGGGTTGGAACCGAATAAAATTCAATTATGAAAAGCAACACAGGCTCTATGTTTTTAATACCGCTCTATTTTTATACACAAAAAAGCATTTTCTGAGCTTATATTTTGCAGGTTTTGATCCCCCGCCAGTGGGATCTGAGTGTGATAAATATGACAGCTGAACAATAACACGGAGGGTTTGAATGTTATGCATCTTACTCACATTGTCTTGATTGGATTAGAGTTACATCACTAGGACTAGTTTTTCACTAAATTTGCCCTGTCATGGCACACTTCTACAGCTTATACTGGGCTCACCAGATGTGCGGGATTTCAATCTATGGGTCACATCAGGTACAAAGTCAGGAAAAGCAAACTGAGCCAGCTAAATAATTATGTTCAACATCTCAGAAAGTCATGTCAAATTCAGTTTAATCCAGGTTTGTCTCTACTACTTACTTTCACCCATTCCCATCATCTCAGCTGTCAGCGTCTTTTTTCTCCCTGTTCTTCCTTTCCTCAGAGTCTCGGTTTCTCTTCCCTTTTATTCCTTTTTTCTCAACATGTCTGTCACATCTGAGAACATTACATTTCATCTTCTAACTACTAAGCTTTTGACATCAAATGCAGTCCTGAAGAGAAGTAGGAGATTATGAAATAGAACTGCAGACAAAGTTTAGTTATCTACCTCTCTATCACAGACACACACACATACAGTATGTGCTCCAAGCAATACCGTAAATTCCCAGTTCTGGCCAAGTTGGTTCACATAGTTTCAGCAATACTATTACTGTCTTCCAACAAGTATCACTCAAGATTCATCATCTGAATATGCACCTTCAAATAACTGAAAATGGCAGGAAGCTGAATCGCTGCGAAAAATTTGGGGAAAAGTGGTAGCATTCACAGCAAAAGTAGTGTCTCCGCAGGAAGACCACATTTGAGAGTAAATGTAGATGAAGTGTGGCATCCGGAGAAATCATAGAACCCGGTAAACTGGTAAATTTCAACCACGGGTGTTTATACTACCACAGTAGAATGGTTTGTATATATATACACTGTATATACACACATATAATATATATATATATATATATATATACATATACACACATACTGTATTTTACAAAGAACCGTGTTTTTCATGTAGAAAAGGAAGCTCAATTAACCTGATCTTCTTTCACATAACCATGAGAGAGCTGGAACCAAGATTCTGAGACTAATTCTGTATATTCTGGCCCTGAACAGCATTATAAAACGTCTTCCCTATAATCAGTTCAGTGTCTTGTTTGACCTCCATAGATTTGTGTGTGTGTGTGTGCTTGTGTAAGTGTGAGAGAGAGAGAGACTTGACTTTTAAAAATAACTTTCATATACAGTCATTGATTCACAATGAATTCATTACAGATTATTTGGGAACGTAAAGGGGAGACAAATTATTTAAAAACTTTGCTAAACAACAGCTCATCTTCTACCACCGAACAGATGACGTCATCATAGCACCACTGCTGTTTAACTACCAACATGCTCTCCAACTTGTGGAATTTGAAGTCGATGTATACTCTTGATTTTACCAGAGATTTGAACACAGAGACAACTTCCTGTTCCTGTTTCCTGTTTCGAAGATAAAAGCAGTTTCCGACCACACTTCATTAAAAGAAAAAAACAAACGCTCTAAAACAGTGAAAAGATCCCAGAGTCTCTGACAGTCTAAAAAGCAGTGATAGATGGTTTCCACCAACCCACAGAACGGACATTCATTGGACACACTGTAATTGACCATTGAAACAAAGTAATTGACTTGCCACAGCCCAGTGCAAAATTCTCCACTGTAAGTCACCCGTGCGCTTCTTTAAAGGGAGTTTGTAAAAGACTCTCCACGCGGGTCTCACCATGTTGTCCACACCAAGTTTTTCCCTTTACCGTGTGTCTGTTTTACCGTTCAGCTTGTTTTTATTTAAGACTTTCACACAGCATTTATAAACCATTTTCCCATTTGCAGTGTGCAAGTCTAACACATTCCTCTGTTTAGCATCCAAAAGGATGCCAGAACAGCCGTCCAGATTTGGGGATAGGCCACATCTGAAAAGGGGTCCTGTCGGTCTGGTTTTCCTCTCCCTCTCAGTACATCCTCAGTAGTAGATTGTCCTCATTTGTTAGTTTTTTCGCCAGGCTGTTTAAAATTGTTCTTACATAACAAGTGGATTTTAGTCTGATCAGTTCAGCCACAGCTTCAGCGTTTTTAAGTCAGAGTCCAGCTGCATCCACTATCTGTTTGAGTTTTAATACACTTGAGGCACAGAGGATGTGTTGGAGGCCTGGTATTCCATTGTCTCTTAAATCCAGTCTGGATCCACCAATGAGAGGCTCCTCCAAGAGCCAGTGTAGCGAGACTGCGGGTTCCGGGTGTCTGTTAAAAAGGTGCCACGCCTTTAAAAAAAAAAACACTTTTATAAAAATCAGGGAGGGATGACAGACCTAAAAAACTGGGATCCATAAAAACCAAAGCACTGTCAAGTCCGAGTTTGTCCGTTTTTCTTAAAATGACACTTGCAACATCTTTCCATACAAAATTACAGCCAGTCAGATATTTTTGTACGACTTGAAAACGAAAAGTTGCTGCTCTGCTTTCCAAGTGGACCAGGTCTTGTGTCCCCTCTTCTTTTGGCAAATAGATTACACTCTGAGGAACCCAATGCATTTTATCCCAAAAGAAGTCTACAAACATCCTTTGTAGCTTTTTTCAGTAGACCTCTGGGTGGTTCTACACAAGTCAGTCGGTGCCAGAGTGCTGAAGCTACCAGGTTGTTGATGACCAGAGTCCTCCCTCTGTAGGACATCTGGGAGAGCAGCCATCTCCACCTCTTTAACCTCCCACTCATCTTTTCTATTAGTCCCTCCCAGTTTTTCTTCACTGTTTCCCCGTTGCCCAGATAGACCCCCAGATACTTGAACCTGTTTCATTCCCCCCCAACCCTCTTGGTAAAATTGGTAGGCCACCGTACCAGTTTCCGACTGCCAGTGCTTTTTTCCCAGTTTATTTTTGCTGCGGATATCAGGCCAAAGTTCTTTCTAAGTTTATCTATTGTGTTGATTTCGCCCTGATTTTTTAGAATTATCATTAAATCGTCTGCATACGCTGTTAAAACATAGAGAGAGCTAAAACCAGGTAAAACCAGACCGTCAATGTGGGACCTTATAAAGGCTCTATGGACAGCACATAGAGCATCCCAGATAATGAGCAGCCCTGTCTGATGCCTCTGTTTACTGTAAAGGGGGCACTCAGCCCTCCGTTTATCTTCAGTACACACTGAATGTCACCATACAAAACTTTGATCATAGCAATGAGACGCGGGCTGAGACCAAAAGGCTCCAAAACCTTCCATAAATAGAGGTGCTCAACCCTGTCAAATTCTTTTTCTTGGTCCAGTGAAATGAGACCAAAGTCCGTGCCCAAAGAACCGGAGACGTCCAAAATATCCCTGATTAGAGACACATTGTCTGTGATGGACCTACCAGGCACGCAGTAAGTCTGGTCTCGATGAACGACCTCCTCCAGCACATCCTTCACCCGGTTGGCCAGAGCTTTGGACAGAATTTTGTAGTCGTAGTAGAGAAAGGAGACTGGACACCAGTTCTTTATGTCCTGTAGGTCTCCCCTCTTGGGCAACAGAGTTATGACGGCTCTCCTGCAGCTCAGTGGTAGAGTCAGGTCTTGAAAACTCATTGAAAACTTGCAGGAGATCACCACCAAGTTCGTCCCAAAAGGTCCTATAGAATTTTTCTGGGTGGGAGTCCATCGAGTCCTGGTGCTTTCCCTTCGTCCATCCCCTGCAGGGCTGCCGACAGCTCCTCCAGGACCAGAGGCTCCTCCAGGTCCGGATGGTCATCTTTGCAAACTGTGGGCAGACCTTCAGAGAACCACTCAAAATAACTGTTTTCTGTATGTTCTGCCCTGTAAAGTTCAGAAACGAACTGGACTGCCCTCTTCCTGATCTCTTGCTGTTCTGTAAACTCGGCTCCCTCAGCAGATCTCTAGCTGTGGATGTGCCGGCTCTGTCCATCCTTCTTTTCTAAACTAAAAAAGAATTTGGAAGGAGATGTTCTGGAACCGTGAGCGAACCAGAGCTCCCTGTGCCTCGGTGCCTAGTAGGTCTGCTAACAAAGCTTTTTTAGATTTGAGAGCCTCAATAAGCTCTCCTTTTCCTGTGGACTCTACAAAATCTTGAAGGTACACTATCTCGGTGTCCAGAGCTTTCAATGATCTAGTAATGTTTCTCGTGACATTCAGGGTGTACTGATGCCAGAGCTGCTTAATTTTTACTTTCCCGCAGTCCCACCACTGTCTTAATAAAACTCTTCTTTTCTGAGTTGTGGACCCTCCAAAAGAAACGAAAAACTTCTTTAAAATTTTCGTCAGTCAATAAATTAGGGTTTAGGTGCCAGTATGCGCTCTGTTTTTTTATTTGTGAGATTAAAACAGAGCAGACCACTAAAGAGTAGTCACTAAAGTGTACAGGTGAGATGTTACACATCTTAAAAACACTGAACTGATGTTTAAAACAATAAAACCTGTCAAGTCTGGCCAGGGAGATAAAATGCTCTCTGGTATGGGCCCAGGTATATTGTCTTTGATCGCCATGGAGTCTCCTCCAAATGTCCGCTAGGTTGTGTGTTTTTGTGACATCGTTCGTCGTTTTTTGAGAGGCAGCATGAGGTTCAAAATTTTGAGTGCAGTTAAAATCACCTCCTAAAAACAAAAAGTTGTCTGGACTGCAGCGAGACAAAGTGTCACTTAAAACGTGTAAAAACTGGACTCTGTCTAGCCCCACATTGGGAGCGTACACATTAATAAAAGTGAGGTTAAAACTGTCATACTTGGCCCTGACCACCATCAGTCTTCCCTCTACCACTTCTGTCAGTTCCCACAAAGTGGGCAGGAACTTTTTGGAGAACAGGATGGCAGTCCCCCCCGCTCACTGATGTCAAGTGACTTGAAATAACTTCCCCGTCCCATTCTGACCTCCAGTTAACCTTGTTAGACCTGTCGCTGTGGGTCTCCTGTACAAGCATTACCTCTATACCTTTTAATTTAATGAGCTCATACAGCTGCATCCTTTTTTTCACGTCTCCCGCTCCATTTAAATTCAATGAGCCAATTTTGAAGTTACTCATTGGAAGAGTTAAAGGGAGACAAACAGACAGTACGTACAGACTGGTGAAAGGAAAAACGTTGGTATGACTCTTCACCATCTTTATTCAGTTCTTGTTTGATTTTAACCATCATTTTCTTTAGTCTGTACATTTCTTGCTCCATAAAGCAAGAAAAAAGTTTAAAAAAAGTCAAAAAAAAAAGTAAAAAAAGTCCTTCCTCTGGTCCTCATATTTACCCTGACCGAGTTTAGAAAAGCTTCTTTGTCTGGGAAATATTTTTGGATTTTCACCCCTTTTACGTTCTTTGTTTTTTGTAGGAATTGTTTTATTTTCTCTACCCCATAGGTCTACTCATCTTCACTGTCTGTTTCTCCTGCATACTCATCATCTGAACCATTTGCCATTTTTCCTGTTTGTCCTTGTTAATTATTGCCTTTTTTGGTGTTGAACCACTGTTGTTGAGTTCTGATTTCCTTTTCTGACGGATTATTGTTAGCCTGTTGTCTTCATCTACCATATCAATGTCCATAGTCCTTCCTTGCTCAGTTTCTACTGCTTCAACGTCTCCTTTTTCTTCCTCACCACCGACTGTCTCACCGTTCTGAGGCTCATTTTCTTCCTGTTCCTCATCACTGATGCCCTCTGTGTTTGACCCATCTTTTTCTTCCATACTTTTATATCCTTCCTCCTCTTTTTACCCAACCCCACCTATCTCCTCCTTCCTGTCCTCGACCTCAGTTCTGTCTCTTTGTTCTGTATCTGTTTTCCTCCCAGTTTCCTTCTTCCCTGATGTTCCCTCCCCAGCAGTTTTAGCAGAAGCTACTTGGTCACAACTAGCAGGTTTCTCCGGACACGTTCTGATGACGTGTCCTTCATTACCGCATCCAAAACATTTCATATCTCCTGAAGTCACAAACAAAATGTAATCAAAACTGTCAATTTTCATACGGAAGGACAGGTTTAGGTCCTCATTGCTGTTCTTCAGGATCATATATACTTGTCTCCTGTGAGACACCACGTGTTTAAGCTGGGCCGATTTGCTCCTGAAGTGACTTTTTTAATGGGGTACACTATTTTCCCATGTCTGGAGAGTTCCCTCTCCAGCAGATCGTCTCTAATGAACGGGGGGAAGTTGGACAGGATCACCTTTCTGGCAGGAGTGGCCAGAGGCAACACCGGCATGAATGTGTCGTTCACCTCTATGCCGTTTGTAATGACGGCGTTCGCCTTCTCCACCTCATCCACAAATATCACCACCGCTCCGTTCATTCTCGCTGCCGATACCACACCGTTGGCACTGACAACCTCCGCCACCGCTAACCCACACTCCTCCATTGTACAGGGGAAACTCGGACAGATCTTCAGTCCGTGCTTCCTCGTCAGCCTGGAGTAATCCATGCTGCCCTGCAGCCACAAGCTGCCCGGTCACACAAACAAACAACGAACAAACATTAACACAGACTACCAACCAATTCAATTCAATTCAATTCGATTTTATTTATATAGCGCCAAATCACAACAAAAGACTACCAATAACCTCCGCAACGAATAACCATACCACAAAAAGATTGAAAGTTAGACAGAACTCACTCGCTCTGGAGATCCATTAACTCACAACGCTCACTCACAACGCTCACTCACACGCTCACGCTTACGCATGTGCGAGAGAGAGAGAGATAGAGAGAAAGAAAGAGATGCAAAGAAAGAATGACATTGACTTTAGTACTGCACATGTTTATCAGTGTGTGTATTTCTTGAACAGATTAGTGCCTTAGTGCATTAGGCTTTGAACAAATTCCACCTTCCCTGATTGGCCCTTGACCAACACTCAGTTACCTAAATCTATATATAACTTCACTCAACATGTCTTTTCACCATAATATGAAATATAAAGAAATATCCCAGCATCCTCTTGGGTAGGTAACTACGGCACAACCAAGTTTCCAAAATACCATACTCAAATATTTGACACATGACAATAATGGTAGCTGTTGAAGCTTGCTGAGGGCATTGAACAGCTTTGGAGTCAAATCAGCAGCAGCCTGAAATTGGCAGAGCAAAAAGTACATGAAATTCTCAGTAGTTTGCTGGTCAAAGTTCAGTCAGATTAATCTCTGCCCTTGGAAAAAGAGCCAGGGTAAGTTCACAATAAGCGGCAAGTATGTCTCATCTCCTTCATAGAAATGAGTGGGGAGTGAACTTTGGAGTGACTGTGTAAATGTGGCCTGAGTTGCTCAATTCATGACTTGGAAATCCCTTCCTGTGTCCTTGTAGGTGAGACTTAGTATCGTCGCTAGTTCACATCGGTACCTTCTATTATCACTATCCATGATAGGATGATGAGCTGTGTGATTTGAGAGGACCTCAGCGTACATTGAGAATAGTCACTTGAGGTGGTCCGGGCATCTTGTAAGGATGCCAATTGGATGTCTCCCTTTGGAGGTGTACCAGGCAGGAAAGATTACACTCTCAGCTGGATAGAAACGTCAAGAGATCTCCCAGGAAAGGAAGTCTAGAGGAAGTTGCTGGGGAAAGGGATGTCTAGGCTGCTCTGTTGGCCCTGTTGCCACCGTGACCCTGAACAGGATTAAGTGGATTCGAAAATGGATGGATGGATATTGTTGTTAAAACTACTCAACAATTCCATAAATTCCATAAAGTAGCTACACAAGGCTCTCTGCCGGCCAATTACATTAAAATGATGCACACAATAATGTGAATAATGTTTATTTTTCCAACATTTTCATTATCAATTTAATGAAATTTCAATGTATTCTCCAATTATATGTGCCCAGATATAATCTGGTTGGTTGGTTGAATATGGTTGAGATGAAAGGATGACGTGTGTAAATAAAAATGTAATACAATAAAATCCACTGAGTAAGATGTACTATTACTGTGTGTATAGCGCTATGTGGCTGTTCAAATGATGCAAACAAACATTAAAATGATAAATGTACACTACAGTAGATCTTAACATGTCAGGTTACACTCATCCTCCCCTCCACCCTTTTGATCCCTTTTCTATTAGTTTTTCTCTCCTTCCAAACAGAAGGTGCTAACTTTTTTGTGTACAAAATAGCTTGGCTTACAAAAGACAAATAAATATTGTGTAAGCTGTCATAAATTCTAAATTAAGTAGTCAATATTTGTGTATATATGTACATATATATTAACAGTATATGTGTCCAACAGAGTCTGTTTCTTACTGTAAGAGACACAAACAAAACACAAAAAATGCCAATTCCAATTAATAGTATTAGTAATAAATAATCATAATCTTCCAATTTGATATGGATATAAGATATTTAAGACATTGTTACTTAGATTCAGTGAGCTATGTGATGATATTGTTAATTTTAATTGGTTGTTGTCTGGTAGTGCAGACAAAGACTGAATGTAGTGCAGACACGAATGAAGTTACCAAACAGAATAAAAGTTGTTGTCTTGCCTCTACTGCACAATACAACTTTGGCGTTTCTGCCCCGTTGGGTTCTACTGCTGTGAAGGAGACAGCGAGTGTTAGTTTACTCCTCGGTCCGGTGCCACATTTGCCAATTTTAATCCGTTCCGTGTAATTAACTAACGGAAGCATTTCATTGACATTACCTTACCACTGTAGATCATCATTTATTCAGCATTACAGCATTATAGAAAAATACTTCACTCACTCGTCTCCTTGTCTGTCTACCTCTGGAGCAGCAACACTGATATGTTGAAATCCACATATGATCGGTACCAATCAACCAACAAATACTTTAATCTTTAAGACACTAATTGGAGTTGGTCTGGCTTGCTATTACAATGTTATTTTGTGTTTTCTCTGTGTCTTAAATGACTAAGCTTTCCATGTCTCCATACATTAATAGCTACAAGTCCACAGTCCACACAGCTCTATTTATCATTTACAGATCATCAATTCTTCTCCACATCCCTCCCAGCTGATGTATCTCTACTTTTGTCTCACCATGCATCATCCATCACTGTGACAACAATGAATTTGATCTCACAGTGCAAGCATTATGATACAAAATACAATCAATAATATATCAAATGTCTGATCTCAGGGATTACAGTTGCAGAAATACAAATCCTTTGGCCACAAGCTGACACATACTGTCACAGTTCTCTCTATTGATCTGCCACACTGGTAACAAAATCAGTACAGTAGAACCTAGCTAGTTTTGATGCCTTAATATTAACACTGCTTTTAGATCAATAATCTACATGAGGTAACAGGGTTCAACTGGTCAATTAATCAGAGTTTTACAGGCCCCTTGTATATATTATATGGCTTAGCAGCCAAAAATGAATATAACTTTTTTCCAAAAATCTGGTGATTTATTTACTTATTATGTACAACAGTGAAGCACCCTTTAGATTGATGAATATTACTATATTACACAGATAATGAACTCTTGTCAAGAACTGAGACAATACTAAAAGATATGCAGAAATGTCCTCGTTAACACAGAATAGTGAGTGAAACAACATAGTCTGTTGCGGTGTCTGCCAGCACGCTTGCCCTCCTACAGCTTGTCAAATATGACGTTCACAAACCTGAAAAATAAAAGGACCAGCTAGAAATATTTGTTTCCAATTTTAAACATTGATATAAAAACAACAAAAATGTACACAAACAGAAGAATTGTGATTTTGCTGTTAGAAATATATGTACATATAAGTAAAATACCTTTTACCTGTAAAGTGCCTTGAGATAACTTGTGTTGTGATTTGGCGCTATATAAATAAAATTGAATTGAATTGAACTGAATTAAAAAAAACTAAAATAAGAGAAAAATGTAGACTTGTAGTTAAAAACATATACTGTATAAATAGAAATAATTGAGAACTATGTAAACACTGTAACATTTTTTAAATGACAATTGTATTTAAAGATATATATTCTGTATGTATGCACAGTAAGTATGTTTATGAATAGAGGATCAGCACAGTGCAAATGATCAGTGCAGGACTCACTCATACACACGCACACGCACACACTCTCTTTCTCTCGTACACATGATGTGATACATATATCCAATTTTACATGACTATCAGGCCATGGGTTACATTGATCCCTGGGTAGGGCTGCAAGATATGACTTATGAATAATATTGCAATATTTTTAGGCTCTGTCACAACATCTAGTAGTTAACCTGTGGGGGAAAGTTAAACCAAGTTAAACAAAATGGCATTTATTTCATTATTTTACTTTACTGTTATATTTTAAGGGCGGTGTGGCTTAGGTGGTAGGGTGGTCGTGTAGTAATCAAAAGGTTGCCGGTTCGATCCCCCTGCCCGTCCATGTCAAAGGTCCCTGAGCAAGACCCTAACCCTGAATTGCTCCAGACTAGCAAGTGGGCCTTGCATGGTTACCTCGGCAGTCGGTGTGTGAATGAGTGTATGAATGGGTGAATGAGAGGCAAACATTGTACAATGCTTTGGATTAAAGCACTATATAAATGCAGTCCATATTTACTGTATCATGCATCAACTGCACTGTATGTGACTTCTCAAAATGTCACTTTTATTTAGCCTATTTACCTATTCTTGTTATTTCATGCAAACTTTGGAAACCAGCTTGTTGTCTTTGGTTAATGCAGATTTGTTTACCAGGAAAGGTGTTTTTTTGAGTAGTTGTTTTGGAAGAGACAGTAGACACTTCAAAATACATTTCCTGTGATGCAATCCATTAAGGGACAGGTACTAAGAAAAAGTACCACATTCGATTGGTTTGAACATTAAAAGGGGTTTCGTCTCTTCTGAAAATGTGGGTTACAGTTATATCCACTTATATATTAGTATACCAAGTTAACCAACAACTGAGGAACAGTGAGGTTACATTATAGCTCCGCTGAGCTTTGTCCTCAAAGTTCACGATATCATACCATTTACCATATCATGCGTAGAACAAGGCACAACACATAGGGCATTTTCAACTTACTGTGCAGCCTGACCATGCATCTCTGTCACCATTACCTTTGTATTTCTTCCATTTTTTTCAGGTTCTTGTCTTTGCACAAGCTATCCTCCAACCCAACTTCAATCATTGCTGCATTTCAAGCTTCCTCTCTGCTTCCCCTTGATCTTCCCTCTCACTGTTTTCCCTGTCTTACCCAGACAACCTCTTATGAGGCCTCATGTATTCATGCATATACCTGTATATATTTCCACTTACAGATCCATCTGTCAATGTTTTATATATTTTTACTCTTTCATTTCCATCTTTCTCTCATGGGAGATAAATGTCTGATCACTAGTAAAGGTGACACAGATAGGATGGACACTAACACAATACGAAGTGCCCTACACTTTCTCTTGTTTACCATTTGCCTCTATGGTGTTTTCCAGCGGTCAGAACCGCCCCCCTCCCCCCACGCCCCTCCAGCCCAGGAGCAGCAGATGTTATGGAGTTAGGCTATAATCCTTTTGCTTTAGCTGGAGGCACTAGGTGTGCTTATATATTCTAAAACAGCAGCAGAACAGCCTCCCTTCCTGCTGGAAGAGTGATAGATAGCTATTGGACCAGGCTTTTATCACTTCAAAAAAACACTCTGTGCTACAACACACTTTTGACTTTGTTGTTATTCTTTAGCAACTGCCCCTTTCCCTCTGCTTGATGACTTGCTTTCTTTTCCGTCAAATTATTCATTTTTCCTCCAGTTTTACATTCAACACCACCATCAATCTGACATTCTGCATAGCCCTTGCCCACATTTCAGTCTTTTGCTTCCATGTCTCACAGTGATTCTTAATTGGCCTGTCCATAACGCATAATGCGACTCCGCAGACAGGCTCGGCCCCTCTCTAGCCTCATAGCAGATGATGGGGAATTGATCGGTCTATCCCTGATACTGTAGTGACAAGTCAGGGGTTAAAGCTTTATTATACTGTTTTTTCTTACTGCACGTTTGTTTTGTCACAATTACTAATCAGCATTACTGTTGTTGTTTTGAGATATTGTTTATGGTTAACTGAACTATGGTTAGTGAAAAGGGGATGCAGGGCTGTGGCAGTTTGTTGGAAGAGAATAAAACGCTAAAAACCATCCGTCCCATCTGTTATTATGGGCATTGTATCTTACATTGCCTCGCTCATGAGATGGAAGAGCTCAAGAAGCTGACCAGTCTCTAGCGGGAGCCTGTACGGCATCATGTGCTTTGCGGAGATTTGGCTGAATGAACTCACTCCAGACTCACACGTAACGCTGGATGGATTGCAACCTGTGAGAGCCGACAGGAGTTTGAAGGAGACGGATAAGGGGAATGGTGGGAGGACAGCGAACTGTGATGAAGAGCAGCCAGGATATAACGTAACATTTTTTTGCCTATTGGTCCGCTTGGCCAGTGGAGTTAGAGTTTTCCTGGCCCCTTGCATAGTGAGTGAAAAACAGTCTGATGCTCTCGCTCTGCTACAGCGCGTCAAATATGACATACAAATATGAAAAATAAAAGGATTAGTTTGGACTAATTGTTGCTGCAATCAACTTAGCCTGCATATATTTTTACTGGCCTCGGGCCATCAGGCCATGGGTTATGTTGAAGCCTGGCAGCACTGCACTAAGGACACTGAGCTGGTAGCCGTTAGACTTAGGCCATGTTAACTACTAAGGAATTTTTCGCGTCATTGCGTTAAAGCTGTTGGCCGATGCTACAGCAGCCTGCAAGTTCTTACACTCGGTTGTATCACAGCTGCAGACATCGCACCTCCAGTTCCTCCTCCTCATCTCCGGGGAATTTAGTCATGCTTCCCCTCGCTCAGATCACAACCGGTACATCCTTTCCCTGTTTACGTACCTATGGTTAGCAAACAACCAGGTATGTGAGGAAGTGGTCTGAGAAAACCAGTATGGCAATGAGAGACTGTTTTGACACCACTGACTGATATTGCCTTAAAATAATATCACAATATTTCAATGATAAATATCACGATACATGAAAAGAGGACAGTTCATCATGATTATAACAGCCAGACATCCATGCATGTATCTATGATTACACTATGAAAACACATACAGTGTGAATGTGATTACGATAACTAGAATGAAAATGGGAGTCAGTGTAGCAGGGCAATTTCTATATCTTCTTATCCAGTGTTAATGCAGCAGCACTTAAAATCTCAGTTTTCACTTCTTCCTCTTCTTGTCACTTCTGACTTCTGGCAGGTGCTGCTGAACATTGATTAATTGACAGTAACTCAATGCAGGGCTCCAGATTTACTTTTCCACTGGTAACACGCATCCTTTTTTTTTTGACTGCAATTAAAAGAGACAGAAAATGTGCGTTTGAGTGCAATCTACGAAGACACTCATAGTGCGAAGATGACAAATCAGTCTCTGTCTAGTCCAGGGGTGGCGAACCCGCC
>OMNV01008199.1:12736-38911 GCA_900303265.1 Brotula barbata | reverse complement strand
TTTTGTGTTTGTTTGCACATGGGATGGTAAGCACTTGTAAATAAACTTTCACCTTTTTTGGAACTAAGAAGTCTGCTGAGTCTGCCTACCTACCACCTTCCTTGACACTTGAGCTAAACTATCTCACAGAGTCAATAAACCGGCTGGTGCGAAAGCCTGTCTCTCGCGATATTCTGTACAGGGCACATGAGCTGGCAAAGAGCGGCGGGTTTGCCACCCCTGGACTAGACAAAGACTGATTTGTCATCTGCGCACCATGAGCGTCTTCATAGACTGCACTCAAACGTTCTCACGCGCACAATTTCTATTAAATTTAATCGCAGTCTTTTGCGGTTATGTAATCGCACAGGCTGATATCGCGATCATAATTTCAATTAGATAAAACATGCAGCACTAATTAATACTATGCTTTACCAAATCATGGGCTGGTGCAACCAGTTCAAAAGTAAGTCTGGAGCCCTGCGTTGAGTTACTGTGAATAAATGTTCAGCAGCATCTGTCTTCATCCTTGAAATAAGAAGTGACAAGAAGAGGAAGAAATGAAGCTGAGATTTTAAGCGAGAACTAAGTCATTTTAAGCATAAAGGATCAGATCTGCAATAAAAGCTTAACTGATTTTGTTTATCAATATTAATTAAACACGCTCTTGTAAGAATGTCAAGTTTTTCTTGTTTTTTTTATGCTATTCGTGCTTGGGTCCGACAGAACAGGTTATAGGTAAGAAAAAGCTTTGGTTTGCACCAAGCCAAGCTGGACTACTCCTAAATTACAGGGTCATGTGTGGACAAATGTCTTAGATCCAATTCAAGCTCTAGTTCCTACAGACACAATTACACATGTCCGCTAGTGGGAAGCAGGCAGAGGGATCTGGTCCTTGTGGCTACATCAGTGACACCTCTTTGGCGTGCCTGCGTGGGGCAGGCGTTACGCCCTCCCAGAGAAGCCCAAATACTGTGTGTGCAGGATGGACATAGAATACAAACAAGTAGCTAATTCTGTGACAGTCTCTAGAAATACATAAAAGTAATATGTTTACCTACAGAGTGTAAATGTGGTTTTGAATGCTCTGCTTTGCAGCTTTTTTTAATATTAAAAACAAAAAAGTGAAAGATTGCTGCATTACAAGTTAATGTATCACCAAGGTACATCATCTAATCCTCATCTCACCTCATTTGCACATCACTCTGCACCCTCACCACTTGCGCTCCTATTTTATCCTGTCACCCCTTGCTATCCACCTCCCTACCTCCCTCCTCCCTTCCAGGGTGATTAAGTGATGGTTCGGTTGGCACAGGTGGTGTAGTCGGGCAGGCTGCCCATCTTCATGACAGATGTGCTGCAGTGTAGCTGCCATTGCCTTATTGGGGCAGTAGCACTGTAGTAATGATAACACCAGCAACACAGGTCACACAGGCTTTTTGGGACTTTCAGTATTATTGCATAAAACCACATCTGTTATGTTGTGATTATATGCTAGTTTATTATATCAGTAAACAACAGGTGCAGGCAAAAGTGTAAAAATTCCCATCGGTAATGTTCAAACATGGCTATGCGTCTCTTTCTCTCTATTTCACACACCATCATGCTATCACAGGATTCACTTCACACCACTCCTGCATGCACACCTTTCATTAAGTCACACCTGCCAAACCACATGTATGTGTAGTGGCGTGCAGGCTGGGCTGACACAAGCTTATGAGCCAGTGATGCCATCTGTTTAATTGCTCCTGGGGATAAAGATTCTTAGAAGTGAGGATTCTGTGTCATGCCCTGGTTCACTGTGAGGTCATGCACCAAAGAGGCAAGCTGGGGTCGGACAGAAATGTTTGAGGTAAGCAACTTTTCAAGACGGTAATTGAATTGTGCAGCAGTTGACGCTGCCACGGTTATGAGGTTGGTGAGCTGCACTAAATTCACTGTTAGTCACAAGCTGTTGCCTGCTGGGCTGCAGCTTTTCCTCTTCTGTGCTCACTTGTGCATCATCAGTTTTAGGTCATGTTGACAGCTTAAGAAGATTAATGCATTATTGGTTAAAGGGGGATTGAGAGTTCGGAGGGTGCATGGTGGATGTCTTCACCCTTCCTCCCTTTTTCTGCTATAATACTCTATTTAACTGAGAGGAGACTGCACTCGTCGGCCTCTGTGTTGTGGTAATCATCCTTTAACAGACCCTAACCCTCTCTGTTATCAATTTTGACACCCTCGACCACAGATGCTGCAGGGACGATTCTCCCATAAACAGCACTTACTTGGGACAGCAGCATGGCCATAAACCAGCTCTGTCAACAATGGCCACCATCTTGACACTTTTATTTAAAGCTCAGTATATTTAATGTTGTCTCTCAAAGCAGGTTCTGGGTGAACGTCTCATAAGCACTTCCATCCCATTCGTACAATTGATAACATAAATTCAAAGCTACTACAGAGTATTGACGTTGAATTTTGAGAGATCTGGAGGTTAAAGTTGTAATATTTAAAGAATTTTGAACAACATTTTGAGAAAGTCTATGAGTCAAAATGAAGGTTGTGAAGTTAAGGTAAAGTGTATTTCATTATCAACTTCTCTACTTAATACCAGATTATTGTAAGGATAAGAACATAATTGTCCAGGCTTAGCTTTTTTTTTTTTTTTTAATGGAATACATTGAATGAATGAATGAATACAATGAATACATTGCATCATTATTTCATGTGTTTTACAAATTAATACAACTTTTTTTCTATGACATTTCTTGACAAAATATGATTAATCGTGTAAGATTTAGATTTTTTTCCTCACATATTCTGACTTGGCTCTTGCCCTTTTTTGTTGAGATGTTCTGACTTAATCTTTGCCATTTGTTTCTCAAAATATGACTTTGTTCTCATATCATTTCAACTTTGTGTCAATAATACTCAAAATGTTCATCTTTATTCAATGATGAACTAATAGAATATTATATAAAAAGACAACATAAATGATTTACAGGCTCATGAATGGGCCAATTACGTCCTAACATCTGTATTTGTACATTATGCTTCTATATTTCAAGCTCAGCGACCATGGTAATAGTGATCACTGACCTTTACAACACATTTATTATAGGACAGATCGACAAAAAATGTCCATTCCAGGCTTTCATTAAAACAAGGTTACAGAATTTTAAAAGGGGAAATCTGAGAAGGACAAAAGAGCAAAAAAGCACATTTGTTATATTTTGCTGTAGAAGAGAGCCTCAGCAACATCTCCTTATAAATGTAATGACACGTAAATGTATGAGGGAATGAGCAGTGGTGAAAAGTCTTCTGCTGATGAAATAAGCACTGAGAACGTTGATCTCTCATAACTTTTTGAAATATGTTCCAGAAAGTTTCACCCTCAAAAGGCTGTCATGGGATTCATCTGTACCGTGTCCCCAGCCAAGCATCTGATTGTTATGTAAGCTTAAGTGTGACACACACACACATACACCACTGTGTGACAATTATACTCAGACCCAGGATACAAACAAGCTGTGGCAACAGCCAAATGACACTTTCTCACACATCTCTCCTCTCCTGCTCTCTCTCTCACTCTTCGCTCCATCTTTACTTCCTCTTGCCACTTTGGCGCTCAACAGTGCATCAAACAGTGACTCGGCTTCTCCTCCACCAAATAGGCGGCTTCTTCTCATCTAATTTCATCACTTTTATGCATCAGTGTCTTCGTTTGGTCATTTGTGCCTTCTAATGGGGTCTTTGTTGAATGTAATTATTTGTCTTTTTCTCATTTGTTCAAGGGCTGGGATATAGCTGGGACTTGGGTTTTAGTGAAGGATGAGGAAGTGAAATGATTTGGGTCTGCGGTCCTGTCAAATAATAGTGTGGCTGTTTGGAGATCAAGCAAATTGCTGACAACTCAAAAAGTAGGTGAAAAATGGAAGATAAGAAAAATGCAGTATTTTCTTTTTTACCTTGATCGTAACTTTGTAAAAATACAACAAAACTACAAGGCAGATGCATACCGTCAGTAACCTATTACATATAGAAAGTAGGAGTGAATTAACCCCAACTAGTAATTTACCATAATAATTTATTACTTGTGAATTTGTAGAATTAAATTTTATGTAATGCTGCGTCAGAGTGGCAGCTTTAAGTCCTGAAGATATTTGATGTGATGTAACATGTTCTACTTTAAAGCTCTACAGAAGCCACAGTGATAGAAAAACATCAGATACTGGATTAACAACTATGCTGCACATCTGGACATCTAAAATGCTCCTGCAATCATTTTCCTACACTTTCTGCTTTGTCGGATACTTTCTTTTAAGGTAACATGTTTACGCAACAGACTCCTTCAGAAACCTGTCCTTAATCTTAATCTGTTTTTGTGAAAAAGGCTCTGTATGGATTCAGGTGGTCCTCATTCTGTATTTTGTGCATTGAGTGTGTGTGTATGTGTGTGTCCTCATAAACAGCTTTCTTTACCAGTGTAAGCACGAGTCAGAGGCAGATGGGCTCGTTAATTCAGCGATGTAGTTATGTAAGACCTGCTTCTGCTGCCATTCCTGTCTGTCTGTGCTGCAGTACAGAGAGGTAGTATGTGTGTGATGTGTGGTGTGTGTGTGTGCTTTTTATGTATCTATAAATCCACGTGTATCAGTGATGGAAATGTGGACTGATGTTGTAAATTGGAGTCATGGACTTGTTGTCCTGGGTTTGATGAACTCGTCTCGCTTTTTAATTTTTCTACAACCTGGTTAAAAGCCAGTACAGGCTCTGTACTATATGGATATAGTAATAGAACAGGAGAGAAACACAACAGTAAAGGAAGTAAAAAAAGCAAGAAATGCTGTGTAATTTCTTTATGCACATATTAATGAAACAAAATCAAAATAATGATGAAGTGACTGGCTAGAGTAATTTTTGCACTTTCTTCTGCGTTTCAAAACAATTCCATTAGGAGACAGGATGACAAATTCCAGCTCGTGAAAACTTTGACATTTCTGCCAAGCTTATAAACAACAAGGCAATGACTTATTCCTTTGGAGCACAACGAGCTGTGAACAATTCAATCCCAAAAAAGATCCCATGATGTTGAGAAGTCTAATTTTCTTGGTACTTTTGCAAAGATCCGTTTTACTCTGCCCTGTTTACAGATTACAGTAATTTACAGAGAATTCCCGAAGTAAGTTGATTTGTACTGGAAACACATTGAAATCATCTCTCTACATTATCAGATTTTTTTTCGCTTTTTCTGAAATTTAGTTCCATTTGAAAAGTTTAATTTCGGAGCAAGTAAATCAAGCTGCTTTTATTTTTTTGTGTTTACATTTTTGTGTGACTCATTAGATGCTGCATGTTTACACAGTTTTTTCTCTTAAGATGGCTATTAATTCCACATCTTTAAGCACACCGCTAACACTACAACAACACCAAAGAATGAGAATGATTATGCCTACTTTCATCATGTTAATTTGTAATGGCAACGAAAAACACAAAGATAAGTATTGTCACTTTAACAAGTAAAAGTTAAAAAAAGGCATTGCAAAACACTAACAAGGGGGAACAATAACCATATGTTGAGTAAGCAACAGGGAAATGATGCACATGTATTCAGTAAAGGCATTGGGATTGTCCTCTGTGAAAATCTCACAATGATGCTGTAGTCGCTTGAGTTAAAATCCATCCTCTCTTGCAGAAATGACTAATATTTTATCTCCCATACCTCCTGTGGATGTCTCTCCCACATACAACGACAGAGATAAACTGACTAATAGAAGTCTACGTGTGATAGTTCCTATTGTAATATGAGTTTGGGTATGGAGGCAAGTAATGCAACACCTCATCCCATTTATTTATTTTCCTATCTGTGTCAAGTCTGTTTCCATGGTAATACTCAACATATTCCATTTCTTTATATTTGCTGGGTTGTTTGTAATCAGGACAAGATGCATATCAACTTATCTAGAATAAAACCTTGCGAACAAGAAGTGTGAGCTGCACGAGTCCAAATGCACGCCAAGACAACAATGAGAACGTGATCAGGATAACGGGCATATCCAGGTGTGTGTGTGCTCGCAATGCATGCGATGAAGAAAGGCGAGGCGGAGCGGCGGATGGGTTAGAGCGAATGAAACAGAAAGGAGCGACTGAGCCGTGTGATCTTCCGTGAGGAAAGCAGCTAAGCCCATACTGCTGAAGGCTGCAGAACCCAAACGCCTTATTGGATACCAAAACACCTATCAATTATTCAACAGGTACAGAGCGAACCAACTACAGAGGAAAAGACATGGGAGGAGAGGACATTTGAGCAGAGAGAGAGGAAACGTATCCTGTGTGGAAGTTAAGCACAATGGAAATTTTTTTTAAAGACTGTTAAAGATCACGTTTGTCCATGCCATAGTGGAAAAAGTACATAATCCCTTTATTTCAATAAAAGTATTATTACCACATTGCAAAAACATACCTGCAGGACTCTTAAGCTGGATGTTTGTCATTGCTGAGTCTGGAGTAGAAATGTATTTATTCAATTCAATTCAATTTTATTTATATAGCGCCAAATCACAACAAAAGTTGTCTCATGGCACTTTACATGTAAAGCAGATCAAGATCATACTCTTGATTTATGTTATACATTGTATTGTCTGCGTGGCTTAAGTCCTTTCATACTAACATAAGTCTGGTTACTCTGGTTTATAAATCATTTACTATTCATTCAGTGACTAAAATTATTAGCATTTATTAATGTGACACATGAAAAATACATTACATGTAATACCATTACAGGTAGGAGTGCTTCATCTAAACTTTTATCAACTTAAAAGAAAATAAAGCACTAGGAGTAATGTGTACCTTAAGTATCCAAAATAATCCTTTTTGTGCAAGATGTTCAATTATTGGTACTTAAACACGTCCATAACGAAAATTCCTCAAAGCTCAAAATATTCATGAGTGACAAACAACAATGTAAATTCAATATTGTTGAGTCAAAAGTAAAAAAGACAGCATTGTTGTCTAACAGGAAGAAGGTCCTGGGTTTGGCCAGGTCCAGGAGTGTGTTTCTCTCTCTTGCGCCACTGTTTATATTTTGAACTTGAGGGGTCCTTGGACATTTAAGCCCATGAAAAGAATTACTACTTCTACTCTAAAAAAAAACACTGCACTGTTGCCTCACAGAAAGAAGGTTGTGGGTTCAAATACCAGGGTCGGCATCTGCCCCTTTCTGTATGGAGTTTGCATGTTCTCCCCGTGTCTGCGTGGGTTTCCTCCTGGTGCTCCGGTTTCCCCCACCCACAAAAACATGTATGTTACGTTAATCACTCCTGCCATTGCCCCTGACTAAGGCACTAGGTGGAAGATCTGGAGTTGGTCTCCAGGCGCTTTTGTGTGTGCATGTTTGCATGTGCATGTGTTGGCTGCCCACTGCTCCTCATTGAGGATGGGTAAAAGTGCAGAGTTAATTTCCCTCAGGAGATCTACAAAGTACTTGGTCTTTGTCCAGATATTTTGATCTATACTGAGCTCACTCTGGCACTTGCATGTAATACATCCTTTTTTTGCAGTAATCTGTAACATTCACAATGACAATTGTATTGTTGGTCTTGATTAAGCAAGGAAACCTGAAACTGATTTGACTCCAACACAACGAAAATGTATGTTTGTAACATAACATCACAAACATAAAAAAAGTCGAATTTGCCACTACAAAAAATAAACTTTTAAATATTTTTTCATAATAAAACCCTCAAGTTTTTTTTACTTCTATTTCAGTAAAGGTCAGGATGGTTTTCATCTCCTTGTCTTCAGTGTTAGCTAGTACATTCTAAATCCAACAACTAAGACAAGCTGAACCGTCGATTAAGAGCTACTGATTTATAACTACTGTAATCCTGATTATTCTACTGAGCATTCCAATGTGCTACAGTGCCATTCATGGGCAATCTCGATTATGGTATTTATTTCAGGGAACACAGGGGTCCCATTTATCATTTGGTTATTACTGTTAAAATTATGATAGATAATAGCCATAAATTATATTTATACCCATCCAAAAAAGCCATTGAAGTGAGCGGCGTAAGTCGTTAAACTACAGGCGATACTATCATTTTAGAAATTAAAATTATTTTAACTTACAGTAAATATACAGTCTTAATCTGTCAAGCAACGAGTAAACATTGAGAGAAATGGAGTGAAGTATATAAGTCCAGTAATTTATGGTGGAGTTACACATAAGCAGCACATTCAAATCAGTCAGTTCACAAGGTGGCTGCTTTCTCCAATTGTCCCTCCATCTCCATAATCACAAACATTTACTGTACCTAACACTCTCAGAGGACAGAAAAATACCAAAGTTTACAGTGAGCTTCCCTGTCGGCTCAGTTTTCACCTGCCAGTGGCTCTCTCGCCGTTCACTTCTGAATTCCCAAGCTCAATTCTACAAATAATCACTATTTTCTTCCTACGTCCCTGTTTTGTCTCACTCTCTCGTACACACACGCTGGTTTCTTTTTTGCTCAAACTGTTAAACAAGCTTGGATCTAGACAGGAGATAGCTATTGGTCAGTAAGTGTTTGTGAACCTTGTTTCTGGTTAGTTTTGGACTCAGGCTCTGACAGGCTTTGTTGTGGCTGAGCACTTGCTGGTTTCACTCTCCATTTCGATAGGTGGGTCAGCTGACGCGGGTCACACCCTCTATCTCATGGGTCTCAAATATTATTATTATTATTATTATATTTTGTGGCCCCGTACTTGACATCAAAGTTTAGTGTTAGTACGGCCCGCGCGTTTTTCTCACACACACCTTTTTGCCGAATCGTTGCGCGAGTCGTTGCCCTGGGCGTTTTATATTTTTTTTATCACTTATGGGCTACCATAGCTCAGGCTCGTGACAGCTTCCGGTGATGTTTGTTGACAAGTTAGCCAACGCGAATTAGCAACTTTAGTCACTTGGTTGAAACGTGATTCCATAGTGACACCAAGTAGAAGGAAAATATATGCTGTCACCCAGTGCAAGGTACAGAGGACTTAGGAAGTGGGCGGACTCAACAAGAGTAATCAGTGACTTAATGAAGACAGCAGAGTGTTGCAATGGGAAAGGGAAAAGAATTACATGCATGGCAAATAGCATGAGATGGGTGGCAAGAACAAAAGCCAAATGGTGGTTAGAACCTGAATATTATACTTATATATATTATTACTATATTATATTATATTATATTATTATATATTATTACTTGAAACCGTTTTTTGCATATATACACTCCTTGCCTTGCCTGCTTGCACTGCCTTGTAGCACTGCCTCGAAGCAACTAGGTCCCTTGGACCAGAGCCTGCTCTCTATAGCGTTTGCTGTCATTGTTCTACTGAATAGATCCCTGCTTGTGTTGTTGTAATTCTCATATGTACGTCGCTTTGGATAAAAGCATCTGCTAAATGCAAATTGTAATTTTATATATATGTATATGCATATACTGTACACAGTATGTGTATGTACACCTCCATACTGTACTTATAGTGAATGTGTGTGTGTGTTTCTTGTAAATAACTTCAGCTCTGCTCTGACACTTAATTTGACAGAATTCGCAAGGTGCTCACACACACAAACACAAACACACAGGATCCAGACAAACACCTTGTTAGTCAATATATGAACATACATCTTTATTACACACACACTACCCCTCGTTATTGCTATGTGAACCACAGTCAGAGGCTATGTCTCTTTTGATTGGATGGTTCATTAACGTGAGACCTTCCTGTGTATGCAGCCAACTCTCAGGGTGAATCACAGAGACTCCTGACCAAACTACGGCACCATTTTTATTCACCAACACTCAGCAATCATTTTGCTGCACTGGCAATCAAACAAGCATGGCATGAGTCTAGTTATGGTCAATTCAAACGTAAACGTTTGCCCCATTGCTCACAATGTTTAAATTCTTTATGTTTTCACATTTTTGGTGTGAACAATAAGAGGAACCCTTTATTGACATGCATGCTTTTACCTTATAAGTATTTCTCAAGCTAACCATATTGCTTTATCATTAAAATACACAAAAAATGTTTGAAAGGCATACAACACGACATTTCACAGCGTGCACTGCTTAATTTGTAGTTCCGAGTCTGGCAGCTCTGATAATTTCCTGTAATTGCTCTAACACGTTTAAACACGGAATATGTCCCGGAAATGCCACAGAAGTTCCAGAAAATTGTGACATTTAGAGATAAAGTAGCCATTCAGCATGTAGAGCACAATGAACAAATGATGCATCAGAAGAAAGAAGGAGTCTGTGAGTGACCTTGGGATCATGCAGAAAGAGCCGTTGCAAAGGTCATTGATATGCAAGGCCACTGCACGGACACTCGCCGCGTGTGTGATGATGCATTTCATTCCCTTCTCCACTCTGACTAGCATCAGAGGTTTAATTGATTATCATATGAATTTCAATCCAGGCATGGTATCCCTGGATGATTTGATTCTCCAATGTAATACATCCACAGAATTCACAAAGTGCTTCGTTCCATATATTGTGCTTGGCTGTTCAATCGGTAAAATCTGCCCACTGCCTCGGGATGTCAGTACTGCAAGGGAAAATTTGGATCAATCTCAGCACTCAATTACCCCACCATTTGGTGCTTCACGACCCAAATAAACATTTTGTCACTAATCCATATGTTATTATCATTCAGCATAGTTACCATGGATTCTGATAAACACACACACATACACTAACAACATCAAAACAGAAAACCAGCTACAGTTTCTAATTGTTTCAATTTGCCTTGACAAAGGCCCACAGACAAAATGCATATGTATAAATGTGTGCCAAATGCAGCTGTCACTTATGAACAAAAGGAAAGTAAGGGTGCTTAATTACTAGTAACTAGCATGAATTACTTATTCTCCTGATTTTAAGTCGTCTTATTTTTGGAATAAGTCATTCAATCATTCTATTTTATAGTCAGTTAAATCAGAGAATCAGAGGACACAATCATATTTAATTAGTAATGATGAGCACTAAGGAGAACTCATTGTACTAATGCAACTTCAGAACCTGGAAACACATTCATGTGACACGTTTGCTAAAATGATGTGGTAACTCTGGTCACATCGCTGGTTCCATCCCTTATACATGTCGCTCTACATTAACAAACTATACAAACCAAGTTCAGCTGTTACACACATGCTACACAGAACTCTGAATAGACAAATTGTGAATTCAATCATGTCCCTGTAGAACTACGAAGAGTTCACTCTCACTGGGACCTACAGGTAAGTGCATGCACAAACACACACACAGGAATACAGCCACTTTCATTTAAGACTGAGCAACAATAACTGATAAAGATGAATAGTAAAGATGTTAGATATGATGATTAGATGCAGCTGCCACTTATTGAGCTTTTCCATCTTAAAAATTTGAAATGATAATAATCCTTATCGAAATTTAATCTGTTTGTCTTAACAGACACTGGTAATATTCTATACTCTGTTTATCATTGCATTCAGCCACATATTCTCCTCTACTAATTAAGCTTCTTGTGTGCAGTCATGGAATTATTTGAGCTTTATAAACATTACTGCCACTTAGCTGAACAGAGAGTAATAGTGATTTTGTTTGGCAAAATTAAAATACAAAGCATTGTATTTTTCCCTTTCACATACAGATGATATTAGAGGAGACATACTGTAGAACTTTGAATTAACAAGAGCCATTCTTTGTCATTTGAGTTTTAGGAGCTAATTTTAAACCTGGAGCATTTTTATTTCCAGATATGTCATCAGTGTGTACTTGATTGAAAAACTGAATAAACTGTGAGAGGACTGAAAAGCCAGACGGGCAAATGCAAGTAAGGGAAACAAATCCAGCTTTAAACAAGCAGGGAGACAAAGCTTCGGCAGCAACCCAAACCAACAAGCAGCACTGGCCAATCAGCAAGCGTCGCCTGCCAGGCCTCTCAGACTCTGGCAGCCAGGAGAAACTGGCCAAGCAGAGAGATAGAGAGAAAACAAGAGACAAAGACAGTGAGAAAGAGAGGTTTGATTACACAAAAAAACACTTATCCTTTTCCTTGCTCCATTGTTTTATACTACGATAGAGATATGGTGGCTAAAGGTGACAGACTTAGATAACTGTATCGCAAGCAGATTGCACAATTACTCAAAATTTGATTATTGCTGCTAAGAGACAAATATATGTGGGAGGGGATACAAAGCAGTTCATCGTCCGTGACCACCATTACGTTTGAACGTGTATGATCTGTACATCTCGAATTACAGCGGGAACGCAGATCTCTCTCACACACACACACACACACACACAAACACACAATGACGGCACTAATCAGCCCTCTGTCAGGCCAATTCAGTTCCACATTTTAATGAGAAGATCACCCAGCTTATGCCCTTGCTCGGGCCACCCAAGTGAGCTAATAGATAATAACGAGCACGGATGTGTTTGTTGTTCCCCTCCCCAGTGTTCCGCTGCATTGGTATGGTAAATGAATGACAGATTTCCAGGATCTCTGTTAACAATGTTTTTCTGTTAAGTTTTCTCGATTCAGTCAGCCGTCATAAACAGTAGGCTGGCAATCAGCCTTTGACTGAAAACCATGATTATTTTTGTTCAGATGAGTCACCACTCAGATACCTCTGTTTGTGTGTGTGTGTCTTTGTGCGTGTCAGACCTGTCACTATTGATCATTGTGATAATCAAATAATCTATTTTATTATTAATCACGTAGTTGGTATTAAATGACGCCTAAACATTTATTCATTCTTTATACTCATTTATCCTCGTCATGATCGCTGTACCTGCTTGTTTTATATTGTTTATTTTACTTTTAGAGCAGTAAATGCTGCATTGTCACTTTAAGACCTGATGACGACTTGTGAGCTACATTTTCATCATTCTAGAAGTGTTGGAATGTTATGCTGCTTGTTACTTAGACTACGTCCACACTAAGCCAGAAAATTTTTTAAATGCATCTTTTTGACTCAGTTTTAACCTGGAATTTGCACTAAAATGGATACATTTGAAAACTGTTTTTGTATTGTAGTGTAAAAGAGAAAAGGGGCAGCAAGTCTAAAATGCTGCTTATGACTGTCATGTGAACCAGGAACTAACCAGAATGAACATGGAACAAATGTTAGTTTATTTGTCTAATTACTTTATTTTCATTATTGAAGTCGAAAATAGTTTTGTTTCACCTTATACTCAAGTAAAATTAAACTGGTGAAAAAACGTGAATTAAACACAGTAAACCTGTTACCTTCCTACTCACTGTTCACCATTAGAGAGCATTTTCGCCTATTGGCGTGCACAGTAAACTTTTTCGTCTTGTGAAAATGCTGATGTGGACAGAAAATATTTCGACATTAAAACAGCAAAATGGAGGCGGGGTTTACAGATCAGGACCAGCCTTTGTTTTATTCAGCAAGGAAGATGTATAGAGGGGGGACACATATCGTAATGTCAACCTACGTTGTTGAAACACACCTGATATGCCTACATATTTGGTAGCGTGTTTTCATGAGAGGACTTTCCTTCTGAGTTCTCCGTATGACCCGAGACTTGTGTCTTACCATTCAACAATCACCAAAACACACAGTATGTTGGAGTTTATTGATCTTTGAAAAAGAAAAAAGAGCTATTCCGAAAAACTGTGTTCAGCTATCCTCTATTGGCATATTACGGCTTTATAATGGCTGATTAATAACCGAAATTAGTGCTGTGGCTAACATTACCTGGCGATGTAAAATGTGAAATTCTCTCATTTCAGAGACTGTAAGTAATTTAATGAAGAAACGCTGTATTTCTTATCCAATTACTCGATTAATCTCAAGAATAATCGGTAGAATACTCGATTACTAAAAGAATCGATAGCTGCAGCCCTACATGTGTGCAAGATAACTGTAATGATTCTACTTGTCTATGTTTTGTCGCAGTGATGACAACTGCAGAAATTAGCTTAGTTCATCCCCAGGTCTGTGTTTGCATTACTGACAAACACACTTCGATATCTCGCTCAAAAGCTATGTAGCAGCTAGTCAGCAGCTGAGTTTGCCGAGTTAAGGTCTTAAATGCTCATGCATAGACCAGTGTTTCTCCGACTCCAGAATATTTTAAATGGCAGGAAATGGTCCTTCCTTATGGAACCATCTATTGCAGTCTGTTCATCTCATGTTGCGTTGGCAAATGGCAAAGATATCCACAGGACCGCGGGTCATGAAAATCTCACTAATGAGATATTGTCAACCGACTAGACTCGAGTCGTCAGCAAGTTTATTTGCCACTGCAAGTACAAACCCTTCTACTGTCGAGTGTGGAGAAGAAAAGAACAGGCCAGTCCGCAAAGGACACAGGAAACACAGATCGTCTGGGTTTGACATTGCCTGGATTGAAAATCCAAAATGCATTCACTGTCTTTATTCCATTTGTCGCATTTAAATTTCTGACTCACTTACAACATCCAAAGATAAGCATTTAACGTTAGTACACAAGCTTTTAAATCCTATAACTCTACATACACTATATAAGTAATTAGCAGTTCAAAGGATGGTGCTCCTTGTTTGACAGCATAGACAGCTCACTACAAGACATTTTATTTGAGTATTCTATTACAATCGAGAATTCATGACAACTGTAGTTAATGTGTGTCTGTCCTCACTTAATGATCTTTGACATCACATGACATTAAAATACATGCTCAAATTGATCCCACTCCTATTTCTCTGTCTCTCTCTCTCTCTCTCTCACACACACACACACACACACACACACACACCAGCCATGTATCAGGCAAGGTCACGGTGATAACGCAGCTGACTATCAGTGCGTGTGTGTGAGTGTAAACAGCAGGGTGTTGGATTCTCCCCTCACTCTCCATGGGCCTGATAGACCCACGGGGGAATCGAGCCTCCCTCCCTCCAGGTGCAAACACAAGTCAAAATTTTCTGCTGTCGGTGGGCGCGTTTGTCACGCCAAGTTAACTGCGCAAATACACGCGCACATGCAAATAGTACGCAAACGGATGAAACTTCAGTGATAAAAACATTCTCTGACACACATACACGCGCGCACACAACACACACACGCACACTCACACCAGTCATACAAACTGCAGTGCGGCAGCGGTTCGCTATTTTAAGAATAATTTTTACATGAAGTGGATAAATATTTAATTTGCGCAGACTGTTCCGCTACCGGTGGCCACCGCGGATTAAGGGCGGCTAGGAAGTTGGTGAATCGGCGCCGATGGCTTCTTCTTAATCTCATCGTAGTAACAACAAAACCTACAAAAACCTTGTACCGGCTCACACACACACACACTCCACGTCCCAAAAAGTGTCGGCGTATCTCTTACCTCGCCTGAACATGTTGGCAGCTGTTTGGCCGTCCGTCTAGTGGCGTCTGTCCTGGATTAGCATCCTTGTGAGGGTCCAGTCCGGTGCTGCTGGGTTTGATTCCCCTCCTCGGTGGGCTGTTTTCAGACGCTGTGCTCGTCTCCTCGGCCGCGGTGAAAACAGAGGAGGAGGAGGAGAAGTAAGGTCGGTTGGGGCTTGATAAAATTAGAGCCGAAAATAGACACAAAACGCGCCGCAGTGGAAGCGAAGTTGTCCGCGTTTTGTGTCACAGAAACGGCGGGGAGAAAAACAGCTCGCGCCGGGTCCCGTCAGGTGGAGTTGAAGTCAGCGCCACGGCACGCGCTGTGGGTTACTGTGGCAAGGAAAAAAGAAACTTCCGTCTGTCTACATCATGTCGTTGGGCGACGTGACATGTGTGTGTCTACTGTTACCACAGAGCTCAGAGGTAGCGCTTCAATCCTCATCCCACAGAGAGATGTGACTGATCAACACCAGCACGCCTCTCTCTCTCGCTCTCTCTCTCTCTCTCTCTCTCTCTCACACACACACACATACACAATCATACTCTCTTTATTTCTCTCTCCTGGATATCACTTAATCCTTGTTTTACTCTCCTCCAAGCTGCTCTATCTGTCTGTCTATCTATCTGTCTATCGATCGATCGATCGATCGATCGATGGCAGATTATGTACACAGATAAACATGGAAAAACAGCAGAGTTAGACCTCTGTCTGTGTGTGACACCGCCCTTTAGACAGGGTAACAAGAAAGTCAACTGGGCTGATTGGCAGCCAATGAGAGACACCTGAGTTTCATTCACTCCTCAGCATAGCGAGGGTATATGAGACTGGAGATCAATGTAGAGCTGAATAGTTGGGAATGTGACACTAATGATAGCAGATTTGAAGTTATGTCTGATAAGTTTTCCTTATCATAGGTTTGATCAGTCTGGACCCTTGTGGCTCCCCATTATCTTGAGACTGGGAGATTGGAGATTAAGGTAACACGCGTCTCTCCCTTCTGCTGGTTTTTAATGGTTCTCACTGACTGGTTATCCTCAAGCAGGATAATTGAGATAAACCTCAGTAGCCTCCAGTTACAAGGTGGTGTTTTGCTTTGCCACAGGTATCTTGGTCATTTGTCAGTTTGTGTAACGTTCTAGTGGCCTGGTTTAGACTACGTTTAGGCTGGTTAATGATTGTATTTGTTTCTCATTGTATGTTACTACCCCTGCTGTTTTGCCTGTTATATTTATACAGTAGGTTAGTGTTGCCTAAATTGTCGGATGTGGTCTAGCATCACTTCTAATGTGGCGTTGTGTAGAGCTATCTCCTGTCTAGTTTGAGAATACCTCTCAAAATTCTTGTTGTGTGTGTTTTTGTGTTTCATTGTCTTTAATGAGACAAACAGCTGTGCCTAATGGCTCCTTTGTGTCCTGAGGAGAGTGGCCGTGTGGCACGGTCTGGCAGCATGGGGGGCCCTCTCATGAATCACTTGCGTGCTGTAGTTCCATGTGCACTTATTACCTTTGGTGTGTTTGTGTCAGTGTCCTTCATTTAGATGCTAACAAACCTTTCTTGTTTCATTACAAAGTTTACCTGTGTGGCTTCCATAGAAAAGGGGTGTCACGTGGAGCATTATCTCCTGAGGTTCAATTCCCTAGGTGGTGGAGTTTGTAATTTCAGGTATCTCAGGGCCCTGGTGGCCTGGTTAAAACGGAGCCCTTTGTGAGACAGAAATATGTTTTGTATATTTATACCTTACAAAGGGCTCTGTTTTTATTAGAAAATTCTACAATTCCACCCCACCTCCTTGGCATTCTGGGCAGGCAACTGAGAATAACTTGACGTACGTGTAGGTTTTCTCTCTATGGAGAGGGTAAAAATAATAAAGTATTCACCTGCTTCACATTGGTAAAGAAATCTGTGCTTATCATGTTTCCTACAATGTTTATGTTGTCACTTTGTGGACAGAAATTATCCAGATTTTCTGTCTTCCAGTTTCAGAAATCATCCTCTGCCCCTAGTCTTGTTTTCCCTTCTAATCTGAGTTTCTGTGCTTTTCTCCTTGTGTCAATTGACAATATTCCCTCTTACCCCGTTTACACTTTCACTCTTGTCTTTGGTTATCTTCGTTTCTTTTACTTTTTTTCCCCCTAGCTTTCCTTTGGGTGACATGGTCGTTAACGCTGTTGGCATGATGGTCGTGGGTTTGACTCCCTTCTTGCGTGCAGTTTTCATGTTCTGTCTGTGTGTGGTTTCCCCCACCCACAAAAACATATACGTTAGGTTAATCACTCCTGCCATTGCCCTTGACCAAGACAAGGGTGGAAGATCTGGAGTTCATCCCCGGGCGCTGTTCTGTGTATGTGTGTGTGGGCTGCCCACTGCGCCTCACTGAGGATGGGTTAAAGTTCGGAGAATTAATTTCCCTACAGGGATCAATAAAGTATCATTCTTTCTCCGCTCCACAACTTTGTTCTCAACTTTCCATCTTCTAGAATCTGCCAGTACACCAAATGTCAAGCAATAATTTATCGCGTGTGTGTGTTTAACCTCACCAATTTTATATTTATGCAGTGTCCTGTTGGGAGAAGAGCTCTGCATGAAGGTACATAAATTGTCATTCTTTCCTCTTCCACCTTTGTTTGCGTGTGGAGTGAAGAATTATTAATGGTAAGTGTTTGTCCATAACCACTGCTTGGAGTTTTAACCCCATATTTTTACACCAGGCACAAATCGGCGCAGTGTCATTGCTGTCGTACAATTGATGCAGTTATGCGTTTGCACTCATGGGCTTGTTGGTCTTGAAACTAGTTGTCAGGCAAATTGTTGGCGCATTGCTATTGTGGGGCAGCAGAACACGTTCACGCTTTTAACCAACTCACACCACTTCTAAACGCAAGTCTACTGCGTTGTGTTCACAACATGCGCGCACTCTGGTGACCATCTGTTTTCCCTGATGTCTCCTGACTTCGTTGTACTGCTTATAGCACCATGCGGGCGATCTGGTTATTCCAGAAGATGAGCACCACGCCTGCTTCACCTCTGGGAGTTTTGATATGAAAACGACATGGTATGAAATTAGAATAGCCTGCGTGTTTACAGAGTAAGTCTCATCCACAAAAACACCGAGCAATTTGCCTGTGTATGCAAATTGCTCGGCGTTTTTGTGTATATGACTTTACACAGCACAAATTGAAAATAAAAACAATGACATGTTTGTGGGCTGTGAAATATACATTTGTGCTCTGTTCTCTGTGGGTTACAGCTTATAAAAAGTCCAATAAATCTATTCCTTGGGTGGTAGAGAGGCGCTTCGATAGATTTGCTCACGCACTTTCACCTCATGTGCAAGCTAAACTGTTTCCAAAACATACCTATGATTAATTAGGAGTCTAAGATCTACCCCTTTGCACTCTGTGGCAGGATAATGTGCAGTCTAAATAGCAAAATGAACTTGGACACGCCCCTAAGGACACGTGCTGTAGTGCGCCAGACCATGCTCCATAGATCATCTAAAGAGGGCCCTTTGTATTTGTAGGATATGGGTTTTATTTGGAAGCTTAATGGTTAATTTCCCCAACTTTACTTTGATGAAATATCACAGAATTTTGCTGTTATAGCGGATAAAAAATACCATGAAGAGCCATAATATCATTACACACTATCAGTCCCTAAATGCATATAATAAATTAATTATACTCTTGAGAGCGTAAAAATGAACATTACACAATGCTGCTAGCAGCCTGTGCCATCAGTCATCTTAACACTTTTATATAGTTTTGAATAGCTGTTTCAGAGCCAAATCAGCCTCGTGAGAGAACAAACAACTCTCCAATCATCACTAAATAATTGTTACAGGAAAGACAATGCTGCCAATTTTGTTGTTTTGAAGCATAACAATGATTTTGCCCTGAGCCTGCTCCGGAATGAATTGATTGAGGTTAATGAAGCAACAAGGAATTTGGTGGGAAATAATTCTCCAGTCCAAGTCATGAGACCCTTTACGTTTGAAATATCACACAAATAACCATTAGTTTGCACGGGCAGGTCATAGCATGTAGCTACTGGATATATGAAGAGTATTACTGCCAGTTGTGTGCAGTTTAAAGCAGCAGCCATATGTTCCGCTCAGTTTGACTATGCTGTAGTGAGATAAATGTCTGTGTCTTTTGGGTAATTGGACTAATCAGATATGTTCTGTACAATTACAAGAGAATTAAATGGAATTAATTTCTATATTAAAAACCCATAAAGATTAGTGTCTCTGTTAGGTTGTATACAAGCGGGATCTCATTATTTGTAAGGGGGCTGGAGAGTGGTGGTTTCTTGGTATTTGACTTAAGTGATGCTCTTTGTTTTGTAGGGGTGAAGGAGGTCATTGGGGGATCCTGTCTCAGTCAATAATGACAGTTCAGTTTTTATATTTCTCCTTCATATTCATTTGTCTCCAGTCCCATTTTCATTACCAGAATTGTAAGTTTTGTTAATTTCTCACAAGCAATAAACTACCAGTAAACTGGTGGCCCTCTTTTTCATCAGTGCCATGATTTTATCTCTATGCTGTCATTTGGACCTCTGCAAATTACTCATCCCCCATGATATCCTGTTCCAGTTCTGTGTTTTTCCTGTGTTGTCTGGTTGCCATCTATAAAATTTAAGGAGGATTTTCATGAAACTTTGTGGACAATTTAGACATGATCAAGGAGAGAATCTACCATTTTGGTACCTGATGGTGGCACTGTAGTAACCATTTAAAATTTTTGAAGTGTAATCATAGACAAAATTCCATTTTCTTGTCCAACAGTGTGTTTTTCTTTTAATTTCCTCCTCCTTAGGGTACAAATCTGGCCCAGGTAGGACAACAAGTGAGGGTGGAATTGTTTGATATGCTAACAGAGACTTAATTCAACTGCTGCTGTTGCTCGCCATCACGGTGTGAACGAGTTAACTGTAATGTATTTTAAGAAGAAAAACAAATCCACAATGCCGTTTCTGAAGCTAGACCATCTGGTGTGAAGCATCTGCATGTTATGTCAGATCCTGAGTGTGAGAGATACTGATAGGTTTATGTGATGTACGATTGATAAAAGGCAAAGTTCTTTTACTCTATAAAGGAAAGAGATGGTGACGCCTCTATGAGTAAGGGGGTGTAATTATGCGCAGATTTAGTGCATTTGTGCTCTGGCATTCATTGTGCTCTTACACTCACAAATTGCAAGGGACACCTGAAAATACAAAATTACATCTTGATGCAACCCTAAAAAGAAAACTTGCTTTGTTTTTGTTTGTTTCTGTAACTGTTTCACATTTATTCATGGTAAATGGACTGCATTTCTATTGCACTTTAAAATGTTTGCCTTCATTCACATTCACCCATTCATACATACTATGGCAGCCAAGGAGCGATTTAGGTATCGGGTCTTGCTCAGGAACCTTTAACAATGAGGAACAGTGGCCCGAACTAGCAACCCTTTGATCACAAGGTGATCACCCCTACCCACTATACCACGCCGCACCATTCATGAGCTTACTTGCCTTGCATGTTGTTGAGTGTTATTTGATTCTCAATCTGAACTCTGGTCCGATAAAGTGACCCTGATTTTCCAAGTAGGATCTCCCATTAGGACAGCCATTCATAATGCGCATATGTATGAATGTATATATTTAAGTACGAGGTCTGAAATGTTACAGTTCCAACTTGTTTGAACTTACCACTAGATACCTATATTGTGTTGCCCTGTAATATGTTATAGCTTTTGCATTTAAATTAAATGTCCGTTGAAATTTCTTGCAAACTGTTGCATAAAGCCAAATAATTTCTACTTTATTCTAGACTTCCTCTCTTATGCTTACTCATATCGTTCGACTTAGCCTAGCTTGCGCTTAGCTATGCCACGTGGTGCCAAGAACATTACACTAGGAGCTTCTTTTTAAAGCAAAGTTAATTTACATTCACAAAGTGTACACAATCATACAACTTACAACTATTGTAAAGATGTTAGCATGAATAAGTGTAAGTATTTTAAATATTTTGAAAATACAAAAATTTCATGTTTTTTTTTCAAGACTATGAAATAGTTGGACTGTGACCCTGGCGGAGGTATGAACCCTGTGAGAACCCTCTAGTTATTAGCTGCTCTTACCAAGCTAATTTTTGTTTTTAGGCAGTGCAGTTAATAACTTCGCTCTCTCTCTCTCACTTTGAGAGGATAGGTCATTCGAAACACTGATGGACAGGTGATCTGAGCTGGTCCACAGTGACCCCTTTAACATTTTTAGTGACCTTTTGTGACCTTCTGACCAGGTGATTAGCGCCCACCCCATTCCTCTCTGATTAGCCTGAAAAGTGGAGCTATTTGGACGACCTTTTCAGCAGAAAGGTCCACTCTCCAAATCTCCTTTCTCTTTTCATGCACCCATCCTCCTCTTCCACCACCCTCAATGGCAGCACTGCACTACACCACACACACTCACGCGCACACACACATTACACACTAACCCAGACTCAAGCAGCCCATCTCCCATCTCCACTTTTTGCCTCTGAAGGGTAACATGATGAGGCTTATCGACCACCATGTTGTTAACCACAGCAAATTTGTAGTTGTGTTCTCCTACATTTCACCGTGTCCTTATTGTTGCCTGCAGCCAGTGTGTTCTCTAGTTACTCAGGTCTCCTTAGCACTTTGTTTTCTTTCTTTCTTTTGTTCTTTGTATGGTCGTCCATTATTTTTGTGCAGGCCTTCATGAAAAATTAGACGAGCTATTTTTTGCTATAATATCACAAAAATGTTGTGGTTGTTGCTTGAGTTGTGCATGAGTTGTTGACGTGAAATGTGAACGTACAGTGGACAAGTTTTCTCTGGATAAAGTTGCTGGTAACAATGCAGGGTTTTACTTTCAATGCTCCATTGTAGTCAGTAGGAAATAGACGGACATTGTTAATGGACATGGAGATGGAGATTGCACTTTCGCAAGTTACGCAGCCACATTCTATAATTAAAAGGAGAAGAAACTGAATTTTGTTGTCAAACAAATTAAATCGACCAACAATTTCATTTTGTCTTTGCTGTTTATCGACGGCTCAGCTGAACTTAATTTCAAGTGGGAGCAACTCCACAGCAGCAAATGGAAATGTTGTATAGATTATATAAAGAGGTTATTATGGTCTATGCTAGATTGTAAAGCGCCAGCAGCTCCTGCCCACGCATCGCATTTATTCCTCTGAGACTCACCCCAAACAAAGGAGCTATTTTACCTCCACATCCATATTGTTCATCCGTCCCATCGTTTATCGTTCTCCCTCTCTCTCTCTCTGTTTTGTACTTTACCACTTACTATCTTGTTTTACAAGGTTTTGGGAAATGTGATATAAAAATATGGAGAGAGAGAGAAGTGTGTGGCAGTAATCTGTCTCTGGTTGTCCCAGTGGGAGAGTTCATTGGGCTTCACCTTGAGACACGCACACAGACACAGGATCATGCATACTCAAGTGATTTGAGCGCTTGCAGTTCACAAATAAGAGTAAATCTCAATCTTAAAGGTATCTGTATGGGAGTATTTAAGCAGCAGTGCATCAGCTTCTTTTAACTTGTGAGATGATCTTAGCCATATTCTGTGTATTCCAATATGTGTCACAGTATGTTACATTCATTTAAATGTATCCTGCGCGAGCTTAATCATGGTTTTTCAAACTGAGTTGCAGTCCCCTGGTGGGCCGTGATGATTTCAGCTTTGTAATTTAATGCAAGAAGCAGTTAAAACGTTTTATTGTTTTACAAATCAAATCCATCTAAATAAAATTTTGCAACTCCATCACTCTTGGAGAGTGGATTTTCCACACTGGCATGTCTAAAGAATAAAGACAGGGCAAGACTGGACTCAGAAAAGACATTAGTCTGTCCCTGTCCACCACTGGACTGACAAGGAGAGACGGGTTGTGTGCAACTCACCACACACAGAAATCTCACTAAGGGGTGATAAAAAAGTATTTCAGCCCAACACATTCATGTTTGGAGTGGGCAGCAATATTCTGAGCAAGCATAAATCCTTTACAGTAGATTCTGTTTGTGTACACATCCTCATTCACTTGGGCTTTGTACTGGGCCAGGAGTCTGCTAGTCAATGCAGTTAACTTGACTAAAACTGCAAGAAAACGGATGTTTGCTGAGTATATCATCCACCACAGAGAGCAGTGCTGTATTAGCCAAGAGAGCGTTCAGCTGCTCTGTGCACTTATTCAGCTCATAAAAACCAAACTGAGACTGCAGCAAACAAACATAAGTCATATAACTCCCATCGCCCTCCACTAATTAGCTTCCCCAGCATCGCCTCCTCACTGAGCAGTTAATATTTCCAGAATGCAGTGTTATTTCACAAATTGTTTTAAACTGCGTTGTCAAGCACATTCCATCCTCAACATTTCACATTTCCAAATGAAAATATTCCAACATAATAAAATAATTGTCTTTGCACAAACATATTAGCAAAAATAAACAGCTTGGTGAATAATTCAGTAGCAGAGATATATATATAAATAATGTTTAATTGAATACTGCAGGGAAATTACAAACAAACAAAACCAAACAAGATTCATAATAACTTAACTTTTTATGCAACATTCTCCTGCTATTTTGTCAGAATTTTTTAAATTAAAATTTAATCTGACAAACACTTTGACGATGATGAAGTGGTGCTATATTGGTGTAATTGTTAGAAATGCCGTAATAAAAAGTGTTTGTGAGAGGCTAGACAAATGTAAATTTACACAACAGATTATAATGAAAATGTGTTTGAATATTTCTGACATATTCCTCCTTAAATATGTTGCTTTAAACTTTCCAGCTGTCCATCTTTCTGCTGTCCATTTTTATCTTGTTTTAAAGAGGACACAACACAGACTTACTGTACATTGTGGTATTCGCTAGACAGCTTTGGAATGTAAATATAAATCTATATATGAGGAGCATTTGCAGGCGTATAGACCCACAGATGGATGGATCCATCTGTGCTGCCGTCATACGCGGCTCACTGACAGCATGCTGCCTTTTCTGTCACCTTGATTTGTGACGTTTAAAGAGTTACATCAACAAAGAATTGAATATTAGTTTGATGTCACGCACATGCACACACACACACACACACACACACACACACACAAGGGGTTCACCCTGAAAATAGGAGAGAAAGGGAAGGCAAAGTGAAGTGGCTGAACTGCATTTATGACAATGAAAGAAAAGATGAGGGGAATTTTGAGTCCAGTGCAAGAACCTCATATCAGGTGTAAGATAAGATAATGAAACAACCCTTTATTAACCCCTTGTGAGAAAATTTTGTTATAACACTTGGCATATGAGATAAAATTACACAGCAAGCAATGTATATATATGTGTATATATATTTGTGTGTGTGTATGTATATGTCTGTGTGTATACTGTATGTGTGTAAAAATATACTGTATATATATATATACACATATGAATATGTACAGATAGACATGGTAGAGTAAAGTAATGCAACATAATTCCCATATTCTGCATACAGCAGGTAGTTAGCAAAATGCAAACAATGTGCATATACATTGATATGCAGACTTATTGACATATTCAATCAAACAGCACGTAATAATAAGAAATAAGATTAATAATTGATTGTGTTAAAATGTGAAGTTGTAGTTGTTGTAAGAGATGCTGCGAGCGACAGAGGACCGGTCTTCAGCCCCCTCTTTCATCAGTGGCACCAGATCATATTTAATGTCATCAACATGGTTTATTCATTCCGGCCTGCACAACGATGAATACATATGGATCAGAGAATGTTTCTACAAAAATCAAGAGGAAAAAAAATCCTCCTGGCCAGGTGACAAACTCCTCACTACTCCCTCTCCTCTTTCTTATTCAGTCTTAAAGTAAAGTTATAAAAGAACAAAGGCAGTCAACTGGAGTTCAGTGGAACTACAGAAACAGCTTGGGGATCATTGTTTGTCACAAACTCAAATCTTTGACTCAGCACTTTCTATCTATAAATGGCACCGGAGTATTATTTCACACAAGAAACTTTCCTTCTTCTGAAAGTAAGTGAGCTGGACAGCAACTTTTTGGGCAGGTTTTTTAAAAAACATTTTGAAGCCACCCATCAAATATCGGCTTTTATTGCTTCATTAGGATAGTCGTTTTTACTCTACAAATTGGTAAGGAAGCTGAGTATCCACCAAAATAAATAAGTAAATGCCTCAGTTGAGGTTCTCCTTCTCAGAAAACATAAAAAAAACACACTCAATTATAATATTTTACTAATATAGTTTTGAAAATGATTTCTGTGTGTTTACAGTTACAAATACTATATAATTTTCATTGTACAAGGAAAATTAACATGTGGAAGCTGAACATTGCTGTTTTACATGACTATATCTAAATGTTAGGAAATTACCACATAACCACATAAATATCCCATTTGTTCATTGATTCATCAGGCCTACTTAAGCAAGAGACGTCTGGTCCTCATGGCTAGTCTGAAAATGGCCTAAAAGGGTTGATTGATAAGTTCAGAGACTCATTTATGTACTTGCTGGTCTCTAACCATGATTTTGGTTTTTAACCATTTCATCAACCACCCTACAGACCTGATCTGATCCCTTCAGACTGCCACCTCTTCCCAGACATGAAAAGGGTATTAGCTGGAACCTGGTTTGCCTCAGATCCTCAGACAATGACAACACATAATGGCAGCTTTTATTTTATTTTATTTATTTACTTTTTGACTAGTCAAAAGCACGACTTCATTGACAGAATACATCACTGCAATGGACTCGGTCTTTTTTTTTTTTTTGCTATGTTCTTCTTTTTT
>OMNV01008197.1:0-32142 GCA_900303265.1 Brotula barbata | reverse complement strand
ATCCTAAGGACACGAGACAGGCTGTTCCAACACACACACACACACACACACACACACACACACACACACACACACACACAAATGCTGATTGAGAAGTCTTACCTTTGTTTGGTGAGTGCCTGGAAGCGCTGAGCTAAGAGAGTACAAAACAAAGAGTTGGTTCTCTCTCCTCTTGAATCTCGGTAGTGTGTCTTTTGGTGAAGGGAGTCCTTTATACACCTGCTGATAATCTCCTCATCATACACAAAGCTCTTAATAGAGTTGAGATAAAGTATTTTCAGGGATAATCTTAGGAGCCTGAGAACAGCACGTACTGTCGCTGTGATGCAACATATAGATGTCAAGTCCCAGCTTGGTCTGAGTTTGTTGGATTTGTCCAACATTAAAGAACTTGGATTAGCTTGTGATAACAGTTGGGTTAATGTAATGTTTATCCTTTCGTTACATACAGGAAAGGATCATACATAAAAACATAAAGGAACATACAGTATATAAAGGCCGCACAAGCTTAGACAGAATGTTTCTTGTTCTAATTATACTGTGATGATGTTGTCCTTAGGAGAAACAAACAAACAAATTAAATATGTCAAACCTATTCTACAAATAAGCATAATCTCGGCTACTCATTTGATGTTGTTACCTGTTCATAGCCCTACTTATTACTGTCCCACAATTCCATTATTATTGTTATTTTTGTTAGTGTTGATCTGGATTCACACCAAAAAAAGAAAAAGGTCATGCCGAGATCAACTGTTTTAATATTGTGCTGCATTTAATAGAAAAATAAATAAATACACAAATAAATAAATCTATAAATACACAAATAAATATGTTACATTCTTGGTGAATGTTAATGGTAAAATTCCCTTATTCCTGAAGTGAAATTGGGATTAGCTTTTTGTTTGTTTTGCATGATGTGATGTGTCATCGATGGTCAGCGGGGGACAACGACCTCACTGACAACAATATATATTTGGACGGAGGTGGTAAGGACTGTAATTGGATTATGCCTGATGACCTGCATTGTGAGGTGGTCATGTAACTTGAGAGAGATAACCAATCTGTTACCCAGCGCACTGAAACCTGAGCGTCGTTGGACCAGCGATGTGTAAACAAGTCAGGGTAACATAACAGTGGATGAGCCGACTTTGAGCATTGCAGAATGATGCAGACCCGATGCGATGCCACTTTTACTATGATAATATTTTTTTTTAAAATTCCTGTAAATGAAGTAAATAAAAATGCGTCTAAACTGCTCCACACGGATCATTGCTTGGGCCCTGATTTTGGATACAAGACCTCAGACCGCAATCATATTACCTACAACCACTTTGTAACACTACATTTGCTGTTATTGGTTATATTATTGTTATCTAATGTGTCAGATTAATAAAGAAATTAATCTGTTGTTCCTTTCTGATGCTAATCCATTTTAAAGATGAATCCATATCAATGGTTTAATAGATTAGTTTTTAAATACATTAAAAAGTGATGCATCAGGCATTAAACTGCTTACAATGCCTATATGTTGATTCATTAGCAAAAGAACTTTCTTGTATCGTCTAACATGATAAAAAGTAAAATGTAGTCAGTCATGTGTTATTTATGTGCATGCTTGTGTCGGTTTGTGTATTTGTATGTCTGTATATTTACTGTATAGTCTTTTTGTACTGACTGACACTTATTGATAAATGTTCAGCCCACTCATCTCTCTGGGAGCTGCATCCATTAACACTCCAGTGTCAGCCGCAAGTCTTAAGCTCCCTCTTGTGGTCTCTATGTGTGCATGGCTTTGTGAAGTGGATCGATTGTAGATGAAACTCTGTATAAATTGGTTCATGAATAAACATAACAATAAATACATGCTTTCAATATTATTTACAAGTCCAAATGAGAATTAAGTATGTGGTATTTTACTATCTCAATATAATACTATTATATTTTTTTATCGTTGTTCACTATGTACACTGCTACAATATACTATATATGTTTATTTTGAAAAATTACCACCCAGCCTGTGTAAAATTGTGTTGGCATGTGTTTACAACTCCCAAGGCGGCATGGGGTATGTATTCCCTTCGATGTTTTTTATACTTGGTACACAACACAGAGAGGAGGAAACGAGTGGTGACACCCTCTAGCCAGACAGAGAACAATGTGTTCAGGTCTTAAAATGAGTAATTCCTGTTTCTTTGGTGAGTTTTAGGTTGAAAAATTGAATGCATGAAATAGCATAGTCAGTGAATTTTTACAGGGAAAATGACATGATGTAAATTCATTGGGATTATCCAAGTGTTGAGTATTTATTTTCAGATGAGAATAAATAAATCTCATGATACATTGATTTAAGAGTCTCCTCACATTCACAATGCAAGATAAATCTGTGTGTCTTCAAAAAGATAATACCCATTGCTGGGATTCATGACAAACAAAACTGATTTCTGAAGACTGTTTTTGCTATTTTAATGTATTCAGTCAGTGATATACTGTGTTATTCCTGTTCCTGCAAGACTACCAAAACTTCTGTGCTAAAGCAGAGAAGCTAGTAAAAAAACAGACATGCACATTTTTTTTAAAATTCATTTTGTATTTATAAGCATTTATGCGTGTGATTAAGGAAGAGTAAAGTGATGAGGTGAACCGCAATACTGTACAGTATAAGCTTAATTTTAAGATTTAATTGACAGTTGCCTATAGTATTTATTAGAATAATCTCATTCTGTATCATACAATCAACACAGTTTAATCAAATCTATTTGAAATTTAATTTCACATAAATCACAATCTTTAAAAAAAACAACAACCCAAAAAACACTTTATATTGAATATATTAAAAACATTCATCTTTTTACAGATTGATTCATGACAAAAAGGCCTTGGTTTTAATAAATAAGCAATCTACATTTTCTGCACATGATGGAGGTTTTCGTGCATACACATTAGTGCTTCATCCTAAGGAGAAAGAAATGATATGAATATAAAATTCATTCATTCAGACTACAGACGAATACAAAACATTCAAAAGAAGTTATAGCTGGTTGTGTAGATGAATAAGTGTGTTAAAAGCATAATGTTTCATCTTCCTAGTTCTTCTTTGCACGAAGGTTAAGGCAAACAGGATGTGCTTTGGATGTTTCATTTCAGAAGAACGCACTGCGTCTCCTCTGCTCCATCACCCATCCAGAGGGGTTCATATCCAGCCTCAACATGTTTAGCACCCATGGGTCTTGCTTTGCTCCTCTAATGAACTCCTCCAAGTTGATATGACCTGTGAAAGAAAGTCACATACAGAGTCACGGGGTCAACTGTCGAAGCCACCCGAGATTGTTTTTATCCACGTTTCCAAAAACAAATTGGAATATTAAAGCTCACCATCTCCATCAACGTCAACAGCCTCAAATATTCGATCCACAACATCGTCTACTGTGAGGTGGGGATCGTTCATGTCTGTCTTTGAGCCCTTCTTCAGTCGATAGATGCTCTAGGAGGAAAAAAAGGGCTCAATCTTATCTTATATCTCATTTTTTATATACTTTTACCTTACCTGCAGATGCACTAGTCCATCAAAATATATGAACATTTTCCACACAAATGGAAGTAGAAAAAACAAACAAACATGGAATTATATATTACATTCACTGACTGGAAGTATATACATTAAAAATGTTTTTCAGCCAAATATTTCCAAAAGCAAACAAAACACCTATATTGTCATTATATTTGCACATCCTGTATCCAGATGTATTTTTTCTACTGTTTATATCTAGTTTGTTTTATACCTTGTTTTATCATTTTATTACTTATATTGCGATCTGTATAAACGTATTTTATGACTTGTGCTAGTGCCACGGTCATGGGCACTTAGTTCAAGATTCCTGATGAAAGTGTTGCGTAATAATACGTTGTGTAATAAAAACTGTGCACAGACTTCTCTTCAAAGATTGAAACCAGTTCAACATTAAGCTTATCTATGACTTAAAATGTGAAATAAATGAACAAAGACAATGCCAGTGAAATTCTCATTCCATATCAAGGACATAAAAATGATGATCATCACAAAAAGTGATGACACTAAGGACCCTGATCAACAGAAATTGACAGCCAAATGACAGTAGCATTCACGAACACAACATCTCCATTATCGAAAATTGGCCAGAAGAGTGCAGGCAGCTTTGACTTGAAGAAAATGGCTCTTTAAATGACAGTCGTCAAAAGCAGCCGCAGCGTGGCGAGCAAATGAAATTCTAGAATTTGATAAAGACACCGGAGTGTTACTGGGGTTTAAAACAAGCCTCATTTTGTGAACTACTTTGGTTTACATCATACATCATCTCTAGAGGTCAGTTCAATAGACAATTATTTTCTATTTCAGGAAGTCTTTGGGTGCCGAATTGTGCTACTGGGAGAGAGAGAAAGAGGGAGAGAGAGAGAGAGAGAGGGGGAGCGAGAGAGAAAGAAAGAAAGGGAGAGGGGGGACATATGTCGATGCTGCTACATCTAAATTAGGTGACAGAGAGACAGTGAAGTGGGTGGAATTGTAGAGAAATTTTGACAATCCCCCACGCACACAACTGCACGCACACACACGCACGCACGCCTGCTGCATCCCAGTCCTGCCTCCTTAACTCCTCCCAACTGAGTGGACATGACTGACAAATGAGGTAAGGATTCCCCCTGTGCTGTATTATAGTAAATTTGGGCTCAGAGGTTTCCATTTGTCAGAAGCCCTACAGTGATGTTATCGTGATGTCATATTTTTCACAGAGCAACTAATTTATAGATTCAAGATATAAAGATTTATGCAAAAAATAAAAAAAAGCATGTAAAAAAGTTAAAATTAGCAGCATTCAGGCGTTCTCTTCTGCCAAGCTTGGTATTTATAACTACAGTTTTATTGCAGATGATATGTGAATAGGTGGACTTACATCAATTATTGACCGTAACTCACTCCGGTCCACGTAGCCATTGCCGTCCTTGTCATACACCTTGAACGACCAGCGCAGTTTATGTTCTAAATCTCCCCGAAAAACAAGGTTCAGAGCTGCCACAAATTCCAGGAAATCAATGGTATTATCCTGAATGGGTTGAATAAAAGAGAACAGTTATGTCACTTTTATTGCATCTTGGCAAACACAAAAGCAATTAGCCACAGCCATTAATTTCTCACCCCATTTGTGTCAAAAGCTCGAAACATGCTCTCTGCATAATCCGATGCTTCTCCTGTTGCATTTATACCAAAAAAACGCTTGAACTCGTGAAGGAATAGTACTCCACTGGGACACTCCATGACAAATTTTTTGTACATGTCCTGAAGTGCTTTCACATCGATCTCTTCCGAGTTCTCCGTTTGCTGTGTCTGTCCCATGATAGGCCTGGAATTTACAAAGCGTCCATTTTCCCAGAGCGTTTGTGAATTTCTTCACCGAGCGAGGAGTCCGCTTGATATGAGTGTGTCGTAGCATTAGCTGCTGTTAATAATCCGACAGAGACTCAAGGTTGTGGTTTATGCAAGAGACAGGTGATTGGTAAAGCCTCGGGATTACTATGGGATTGCACTGGTGGGGTTTCCTCACTCCGAATGAATTCAGGTCAGAGGTTAATGTGTATCGAAGCAAACGATTCCAACATATAAACAAGTCCCAAAATTGGACCAAATGTTGATGATGATGGGATATTGTCTCTTTTTAAAAGACAGTAAGAGACATTTCAAACAGATCAGATATTTTAAGGCTGTTTTCTTTTGTTGTGCATTTGATTGGATTGAAAAGAAGGAGAGCTCTTCTCATTAAAGCGTTCTACAGAGATGTTGAGGTATCCTTATGTCTTTGAAAGTGTGCTGAAAATGGCACACACACACCCACACCCCTAATCAAACTCAATGTTATTTTTCTATCCAAGGAAAGACAATCGAAGAGCTGAGAAGCTCCTGGTCGTGCTGATTTGGAATTCACAGATCTATCTCTTTTAATTAGATTGCATTTACTCTATGGCTAGTCTGATGGATTTGGGTAGGTAATCCCATAAAAAACAGGGGGTTTTAGTCCTTCAGTGGGGCCAAAATGAAGCCTGAGAGGGTTCAACAACATTTTGTGTAGCTTCTATGTTGTTACCACTGAAACACATCGGACTGTGTTAACTAATTACCACCCAGTACCCTCGTCTGTCATTTTACTTATTAAGGTTTAATTTGAAGTCGATGACACCGCACAGTGGTTCTTCCAAGTTCTTTTAATGGTGAAAATGTCATCGCATCTCAGTCCTGGGGTGTAGGAGAAACTTCAACTTCCTAATTAACTATAATCCACTGGAAAATTAAGTTAATGGCATAGAATTTCATCTGTTTTCACTACAGTCACAGATATGACCCTGTAACCTTGAAGCCATGGATTTCACTCGCATCATTTCAGTCTTCTTCCGCTTATGTTTTGTGTCTTTCCAGACCTGCCGTGTCCAGTTTTGTCCCCTTGAGTTTGTCCTCCATCCTTGCCTGCGTCCCTCCGCCACCTTCACCTGCTCTGTTGTTGCTCATTAGCTCATCACCCCCTCTAGTATATATGCTGTAATTGCTTCTTCTTCTTTGTTCTCTGCCTGATCGTTTAGTGCCTTTGTCCTAGCTGTCCGACCTGATGACGTGTTTCTGCCTGTTTTGTTTTTTGACCTTGTCTGTTTACGACCACGATCTCAGCCTGTGCCTTTGTATTCTTACATCTTCCAGTCCTAACAAGTGCCTGTTTCTGACTTCTGTCTCTGTCAAGACCTTTTTGGATCTGTATTCCGTGGATTTTGTCGTTCTGCCGTGGGCTATATGACTAACATTAAGTCAATTCTCTCTTTAGAGCTTTGTCTAGTGTTATGTTTTGGGTCCAGACCGTTCACCATTGTTTGACTTCAATCACCCCCCAGGGATTTGATAACTGCGTAATAACTTTGACTTGATTTCACTCATTGCCATAAGCTTGGAGAGGCTGATGTACATTTCTTATTGATGTTGCCTCAGATAGCTGTTGATTCCACACAATAGTTGATATTTTGGCCAAAGCGGTGCTCTTATATAAGTGAGAAATGTACTAAAGGTCTTTCTAATGTTTGGTCCAATCCACTTATGAACAATTGGACAGTGCACAATTTCCACTGGTGCAGTTTGACTGGAAATGTTGTCTTGTTTGGTGAACTTTTCCAATTGTTTGGCTTCCCATGATGGATCAGCCAACTCTCTCACCAACCCACTAAGGACACTTTGTGGCTAGTAAAGTGAATGAGTCCGATTCAGTGGAACTTGCTGAAAACAAAAGTCACCGCTACATCATTCAGTTGTTTCATATTAGCGTGCCCTAGTTGCTGAACAGCGACAGCTCAAGGCAAAAATAGCCGTGGCGGTCCAAGGAGACCTGGCGCCGCACCGCAGAGAGAAAGAACTTAAGGGGCCCGACAGCCCCCGGAGGAGCGACCAACAGAGACAAGTGGAACTCGCCTGAAGCACCAGACGCCATAATTGAGCATTGAGAATTGCTGAACATCCACATTAATGCAAATTCTCATTTTCAATAAAGACTCAAAATATATTGGTCAAAGTAAGTAGAACTTAAATAAACATTTTTAATTACATTATTAAAATTTGATGAGTAAATACATGTATTAAATAGACCTTAAATTGGTTACATCAGTAGAGACTTGACTGCAATGCAATATTTAGCATTGAGTAAGGCTGAATGTAATCTCGTAGTAGTTGTGTTATTTCCCAACGATTTTACTCAGCTTGGATAAAAAGAAAGCAGAGCGTGTTAGCATGTCTGAAATAATAACAGATTGGTCATTGCAAAAATAAACCCCCACACCGCTAACGTTCGGCTCCCACCACGCTCAATTCCTAACATTTAATGAGTGCACGGATATACGTTAAAGTCCCTCTTCCGTAGCTGCTGAAACAGTGCCAAATAATTACTTATAGCGCAAATCATTATCTGCAAGGCAAACTGATTATTTAACGTTCCATCACTTCAGGCTTATAGAGCTGACAGCCTGTAATTGGTTTATTGATTCATCAACTTTAAAATGTCCCTCTGCTGCTCCTCCCTGTGACAGATGCATCTGAATAATGACAGAGTATTCAGTTCTCAATCTTAGGTACATTTGTAGCCTTCCCCTGCTCACATTTTGTTTACATTACTTATGTCCTTAACGCATTAGATGACTTTTCTTTGTTATTTTGTGATCATAGATAACACTGAGCTAATGTTGGACATGGACATGAATACAGGCAGATTATAATGTTCCTCATACTGATCCTGTTAAATTACCTTTTTACCATTAAGATCTTTGTGCTTGATTATAGTTTTCTGTTGTATATTTCTGCTTGATATTCCCTCAACACTGTCTTGTGCATGATTTTAGGATTACATGTTCATTTACGTGTACATGTTCTCACAGTGATGCTGGAGTGATTTTTAACAAATATTTTCATTTTAGCTACCTCTGAACACTTTCTTTTTCTACGTTGGAGCATTTTGGAGATATTTGGCACTCACTTATCAGACCATTAAGCCTTTGCAGAAACCTATGCTAAAATGTTGAAAATTCTCTGAAAGCCACTCTAGATGAAAGTATAATTTTGTTTAGCTACTAGATGTGTTTTCAGTCACCTCAAACTCAAAAATGTTTATAACATGAAAAAAATGGTACGGCAAGAAATTTGATTTCAGGTGTTACTGTCATTTTAGCGAATTCCCAGGATGCATGTAACTTTTATTGTGGATAACTTCTATTTTTGCAATGTTGAAATAACAGCACAGGTTCCATAGGCGTCCATTCAAAGGCCTACACACCTGGTAATTGATGCAAATATCTCCAGAATGCTGCAACTTACAAAAACAATGTGACAATCACCTGAAATCATGAAATTATGTAAAATCTCTGGAATATTTAACAGTATACATAATTGGTATGCTAAGCTGCATAGATAATGGATGGATGGATTGATTGATGGTGGGATGGATGGATGGATGGATGGTCTCTTTTTACAAAGTTCTGGTTACAGTGTATCACTGTAATTTGTGGTCAGGATAATTCACAATCAAAATCTGGCACAAAAAATGAGGAGCAGGCAGGCAGGGCTGCCAATACAAGGCCAACGTGTTGAGGATTGATCTAATCTTAGCAGCTCAATAGTGGGAATGTTTAAGGAGTGTTCTACTTAGCTTCCTAAGAGGATTTAAGGAACGAAAACATTGGCTTTTCTATTTATGTCTTATTGGGATGGTTACCAGAGGGCCAGGATAGAATCTTATAAAAGATTAAAAGATTGCTATTTAGAGTTCCATCTAGTCCAGATCGAGCACATCCCACATTTTGTTTGTGGTTTTAAGTGATAAAATCTGGAGGCAAAGCGGAGGACTCGCTTTTTGTAGAAGATTTCGGTTCAGTAGGCCTCAACGGACTGTGACCTCCAGCATGCACTGGGGTGGTTTGCAGTCGATTGTGAAGTGGATGGGATGAAGGTCAGGACTTCCAAATCTGATGCTGTTGAAAAATGGAGGTTCAGTTGAAAGTTATCCCCAAAAACACAAGTGTTTGTCTTTTTGTGTTGGGTAGCTTCCGACTGCTCCTAGACGTTGCCGTTGACGTTGGGTCACAAGAGACGGCGACAGAAGACAAATTTCACCCACAATGACATGAAATATTTATAAGTGGAATATGTAACTACAATGCTGTCCAATGGAATAACAAAACAGAGTCTACAGAAAAAGGTTAGTTGTTTGCCACAAGATAGCCAAGGCCAATTTAACAGTTTGTACTATCGTTGCTCGCTAATCTAATCAGATTAACCTCTTGACAGCAGGAATATCCACACAAGTCTGACCTGCACTTCCCATGACCTCGCTGAGAACTCATCTGTTGGCCATTAATACATAATATGTACCGCAGTCATTTTCTAAATTGTATTTTTTGTTGCTGTTCATTTTGAGCTTCATCTACAAATAACTGAACAGCTGAAGAGACTCTCCGCTTAAATCCCCTCACCATATGAGAGCTATAAAAATCATTTGATAATTGATTGGCAGCATAACGCAGTGTGTGAATACCTCATCTGCCATGCCATTGTTTGAACACTAGATGATGACAAAACATAATGAGGGACAACAGGAAATCTGTATTAATCATACCTGTGTGTGTGTAACACCTCTCCACTCTCTGTCATGTCGCATCCCTCACCTTCTGCTGACAGGGAGAAGCTGTCAGCAATCATCTTAAATATAAATGTAAAGTCTGCGCCCACACCGTATTTAGCTTAATCTATCATAAATGTTAAATTGGTGTTTTGCTAATTACCCCTGAGTCAACATGTGACAATTTCATACATTATAGACAAAGATTCACATGTGCAGAACCACAAACACGCAGTATTTGCAGAGGGATTTGAGAACATGGTGCATCAAAACATCAATCATGTTACGATCTTTGATCCTAAATGGATGGATAAAACAAAATAATCCCTTTCGAGGAATGGGGCTTGTGTGGAAAAACTACCCATTATCCGGTGAAAATCTGTGTCAGCAGACATGCTGTGCTGGAGTGTTTGCCTCTATTCCACCTATATTTGTTGACATCTGGCCTACAACACACGATTCCTATCTGCCTCTTGTGAAAGAAGATTGTATCCTCACTGGAACGTGGCTATTTTCTTCATTATTTTGTTTTGTTATGGGACTCGAGAAAAAAAATAATTCCTGGGTCCTCTCTGTTTTGGGAGTTTTGGTTAGAGATTATAAGCAGCTTTTATTTACCCTGAATGTGAAACTTTTTGGTGAAGGTTCGCTCTCGCTGTTCTACAACCAAATACTGTATACACCAATATCATTTCTCAAATCTAAAGCGCCAATTAAGGTGTAAAATACAATAAAAAAATCTTGCTTCTAAACAAAACACACACAAAAAACCCTGACCCTGTCTAAGGAGACGACTGAGATCAAAACAGAGCCAAACGAGTGGATGTCAGACTTCCAATCATAAAATGGCCAGAAAAAAAAAAAACACTGTAGTGGGTTGATAAATAAGATGTTAGTCCTATATGTGTGTAAGCAGGCAACACGCCAGAAAACAGTAACCAAATAAGATGAAAACATGGCAGGGCTGCTTGTTTATTATTATTTTCTCACACCTAGTGGGCATACAGTGATGTGTTAAGTAAACAGACAAAATGTAAAGAAGCAATGGAAACTGTACAGTTTGATAGTTACACACACACACATTATAATCTTTGTACAGCATAAACAGAGATGAAACATTAAGGATGTTATCGTCAGCCTAAATGGATGATTACGTAAAAATCAAGTCAAACCTATTCAAAAAATAAAAAATAAGAAATAATATATAAATCTGAATGTATAGTTACTATATATTATATATGTATATATTCATATATATGTAAGGAAAGATTGTTTGAGATACAACATTTTGCTCAAAGGGGTCAATTCTGGCATTGGCATGTAATACTTTTATTTTTTCCCCCCTGGCAACCCACAGTAAATGTGGAATATTCTTGTTCAGTACTTCCTTATTTAGTGGATAGAAGCTAAATACACAAAAACGATTTGTATCATAACACCTTACAAAAGTGAAGACAGTCACCTCACATTTGTTACACAAAAAGTTGCCTTTCACTCATCTTTGTGTGCACGCTCAGCCCTGTGAAGATCTGGCTGAGTCGAGACCTCTGGTGCTCAGTGGGATGGCCTTCATCGTCTTAAAGAGTGTATCTAATCCCATTCGTATCCCTGCCTGTTGCCCAACAGCACCACCCAGTGGACAGTCTGGTTTATGATCTTTATTTCAGCGAACCTGGAATTACCCTGAATTGTTCTTTCTTTTTCCTTAGTTTTTTGTATAGATAAGTCAATTACATTTTTGATCCATTGAAAAAACCCAATACTGGCAAATGAATGAAACAAATAGCAAAATGAAGGCAGGCGATGTCTTTTATTCTTCTCTCAGTTGTGCCTGACTGGACATTCAGAGACTCACGTTAGCTGACAAGTCCAGATTTCACATGGGAGGTAAAATCTAATGCCATCTGGAGATCCAGCCCACATCATAGAGCAAGGGCTGGATTAGGATTAGGTCTCATCCTGCCTTTTTTCCTGTCACTCATCAAATCTGGTGCACAGAACACATTTTGGTAAAAAAATATTTTTGCCAGTGTCACTTTAGGAGCTCCTTATATAGAAATCTTTGATAAAAATTAAATTGTTTTCGTTTGTTGGTTGTATAATACCTTACTAACTGTATTTTAAAGTCCAGCTGCTGTCTACCCAGGGTGATTAAAACCTGAATGTGTTTAAAAAATAAAGATTTAGTAAATATGTGTGAATGATTCAAATTTAAAAATTAACATTCGGAACACCAATATGGGGCGTTTAAAGTACAAATGGCAACATTCCACACACATGTTGGTAATTAATAACCATAAGTCAAACTACTTTTACTACTAACAGTAATGATAATAATTATTATCATGATAATAAATTGCAACAAGATGGAAATTATTCATTCTAAAGTGAAAGGTTTGTTGTGCTTGTTTGCCAATTCTTTTCTTACTATCAGGGAATAATTGTGTGTGTGTGTGAGAAATTTAATAGGAACTATTTTTGAAAGAGGATCTGCATATGAACATAGGCACTGTTCCGTAAGATATGTGTGCATGAGAGAGTACACGCAAAATAGGACAGCATAAAATGAAACAGAAAAATGGGCAGTGAGCAGTAAAACACATCTGCAGCAGGTGAAGCTGATAATTGGTTTGTGTGACAATTGGACGTTGTGTTTCCGGTTCATGCACAGAACTAAAAATAAAATCGAAAAGCACCAAAACTGAATGAAGTGATGTGTGTATAGTACTGACATTTGTTGGTGAAGATATGTAAGATAGAATTTACAGAGATTTACAGAGAGGCGGTGAAATGGAGCCAGATTTCACAATAATTCACGCAGTCATTCCACTGTGTCACATCCACACATCCAACATACAAACTGACCGGGCACAAATGGTTCAATTTAATTATTTTGATTTCCACCTGAAGAAGGTTATATGTGAGTACAGATGGTGTGAAATAACCGGTAACATTTCTGCTATCACAACATTGCACTGCTTTATTTATTGATAACTGATTGTTGACACCAGCTCCCACTGTGTTCTTCTTGCTGCATCCACAAACCCTCAGAGTGCTCAGACGCACACAGAGCCTCTGATACAGCATGTTGCTGTTTCATTCTCTGAATCGAAAGAAATCTGGACCATCATCTTGATCCGCGTCTCCCTCTTTGACAAGTACGATTCCATTTCAACGTTTCCCCAAGAACATCGGCTAAAAGCAAATGAAGGGCTGAAAGGCTGCTGCTGCATTAGCGGCAACAACGTTCTCCCACACAGCGAGCCTTCTTTTATTTGTTATTCCACTACTAAGGCCACCAAACAAAACAGTCATCTCTTCCCCAGTAAAAATTTGGCAGTGTGTGCCAAGTTTTATTTTAGTCGACATCCTACAGGGCATGACTGCCTCATCCCAGCATGCATTCAATCCTTTACCTTGATCATTTATGGTCGATGGTGGGAGTGTAGTGGGCAGGGTGTTCTCCTCTGTGTAAACCTCTCCATGCTCGTTTTGGCTCATAAAGGGGAGATTACATACAAAGGTGCGTGTGCATGGTTGTAGTGTAGTATACAGTACAGATTCTACCCAATAAATAATGGAAGAGGTCCTAGGTGTTTAAATTGAAGCGTTCCAATTTGTGGACACGACTTCATTTTCATTGTCGTTTGGTTTCTAAGAACATTAAAGTCGATTTCTCATTCTAACAGCTTCTTTCATCAATCATTTAATGACAACTGAAGGTTGCGTCAGTATTTTTACTAAACCACAAATGAACACTGTGTGGGGGGTCAACAGTCAGTAGTCTCTCTGATGAACCAGAACCATTGTGTTGTTGATACAAGAACCCATTGATTTTTAATTTCTCCCTCAATTCTTGGTCTTAATGATCCTGATACTTGATTATCCTTTGTGCACCACACACACATCGAGTTTAACTGTCCCAAGGACAGAGCAGATGTGCTCTCTACTGTTTTCTCGACAGTAGCTCTTTGATCCTTCCTTGTTTGGACCACAACCCCATTGCTCATGTTCAGTTTGAACAGGTGACATTGCACAATGTACTTAATAAACTCTGCACTTTATCGAGACTTTCTCTCTCCTGAAATACCTTTGGGTAATTTGCCATCCAAATTTGAAAAGTCCTACATTTTCTTGGCAAAGAAAACTGGGAATATTTGACGGAATAAATTATAGATTCATACAAGAAAGCACTCAGGAGAGTGGTGACCTCCATCAAGGCCTAATAATGTCCACTGTAGCCATTACTTTAACTGTCAACATCGTACTGGGTATGTGACAAAATAGTTATACGCCAGGTCAAATAATGGACGGATGGTTTGGTGAGATGAAAGGTCATGGGCTCTTGAAAATCAATGGGTTTCTTCCCCAAGGAACAATGTGCACAGAGATTTTTGTCTATATTAATAATGAATCAAATGACATGTTCATTAGAGAAGCTGAAAGTTTTACCCCCCTGATTGTAGTCAAGGAAAGGCCAAAATCAATGTGTCCTCCACGGATCATTTCTAGATCTCATCGGGCTCTTGTGTACTTCTTATGAATTAGAACTTTGACGGAAAATACAATTGTGAGGCTCAAAACGCTGTAGTTTAGACCTTGTATGTGTTTTTTGTGTTTTAGGATGTGTTTACCTGGCTGGTTTTTACTTGTTTCATTTGAACTTTTCCTATATATCGGCAAAAGAAGCTCTGGGAAGAGTTCAAGACAGATTCTGCCCCTGTAAGCCTTTCCTTTTTAGAGACAATATTTTTAGGTTTAGCACAGGCTGAGAGCTTTGATAGCTCTTATATACTGCATGCAGTCATTTTTGGGTTGGTTTCCTCTCTGTGTTAGTGTTTTGTGTGCAATGGGTGTTGTGGGGTACGATTTGGAGATTCTGAATCATTTATACAATTTGATCCCAGCAGCAGTGCTGAGCTAAAGAAGAAGAAGGAGGAAAGGAAAAGAGGTGTGTGGAAGTGGCTACAGATAAACCTGTGAGGAAGAGCTGCATCAATGTGGAGACCATTAAGCACAAACCTTGGTCGGAGTCCAACAGGACTCCAACTTGCTGTTACTTCAAAAAAAAAAAATACACCTCATGCATTTTAAGGTAGGTAATTCCTTGTCCAGAAATGCCCCTGATGAATTTGGATGTTTTCATCTTGCTGAGGTGCGTTTAGAATTTCTCAAATTCCAGCCCTAACATTCCACTGACGAATACATGGCTACAAAAGCCACGGATGAGGGGAAAATCGCTGCTGGCTTTGATGAGTGATGATCAATAGGTGCAAACTGTTTAAAGAAGTGATCTGAAGCAGGTTAAACTTTGGGAGTTCAAATCTTGGGTTGCAAAATGTCTGACCAGAAACAGGAAACACGAGAGGAGCTGCAACACCTGCAGGAAAACATTAGAAACCATAACCGATGAGAAAGGCACAGTTATTTGCCTGTGTCATGTCTCAGACAGACTCTTTCGGTGAAAGAGCTTGTACTGGCACCCCGGTCTGTTACTTGTATTACCACAGTGCTTTCTTTTCCACCGTTTACATGTTATCCTGCTATTTCAATTGCGAGGCTGCTGCACGCTGCCCGTGCTGAATAGACAGCATCAACCTCTGTTCAGGTCCTTCAAAAAATAATCTGTCTGTGTGCAAGGAGGCATAAAATGTAGCGAACAAATGCAGCCATGCATGGGTTTGCTAGCTTGGCCGTGGCATGGATCAGATGGGCACAGACGGTCTTTTCAGGTGGTTTATTGCGAACTCGGATCATTCTATCCTTCATGCAACAGATCCTAGGAAGGACTGACAATGAGATAAGGGTGTGTGTGGCTTTTACACCTCGATGCTAACAACGTGTGATTGTTCTCTTAACATTATTCATTGTTAAGTAGCTTAAACACTTCTGGAACTCATCCATTTCTCCACCATACAGCAGCCGCCACATACCATTCTACAAACAACGCTACGTCAGTGTTAGAGAGAGTCTTTGTCCTTAAACTTTTGACGGTAACTTTCCAAAGTTACAGCTTGATTGACGTCTGTACTTCAGGTGTCACTTCGTAGCAAGAAGTGGTGAAGTGCGTTCATTTATTGAATACTAATTGGCAAACAGCATTATGACTCAGAAAGCCAAACTCAGTAAAAGGAGTGAAGTATAATCTCCTTGCCGGAGGTAAATCTTACATCTGAAAATGTACAATTTGACAGTGGAGTCTGGAGATATGCGTGACCGTGTCCTTTATATTCTCTCAGTACATACAGTGCCTTCCAAATGTATGCAGACTCTTTCACTTTTCCCACAACTTTTTTTTTTCAGCCTATTCTCTTATTTTTATCTTCAATTGACCGCGCAACTAAGAGCAAAAACCAAGCCATGAGATCGAAGGACTTGGCGTGGAGAGCTCCAAGACAGGATTGCGTTGCAGCACAGGAAGGATAATATAAAAAAATCTGTAGCATTGAAGGACACAGTGGCCTCCATTATTCTTCAACAGAAGACTTGGGACTAACCAACGCTCTTACCAGAGCTGGACGCCCAGTCAAACTGAGCAATCGAGGAGAGAAGAGTCCTGGTCAGTGATGTGAAGCTCACTGTGGAGGATGGGAGAGGAGGATGGGAGAAGCTTCCAGAAGGTCAACTGTCTCTGCAACATCCCAACAGACAGACAGAGGCCACTGTTCAGTAAACACCACACGACAGCCTGCGTGGAGTCACTTAGGGGAATCTCAGATCGGGAGAAATCAGCAGGCAGCAGCATCATGCCCGGACTTGAACCCGTCTGGAAACTTTATAATTCTAGGATATGAGCTGTAGAATGATGAGGAAAAATGGATTCAAACCATTTCAGACTACGGCTGCAACATAGCAAAATGTGAGGGAATCAGAAAACTTTATGAAGGCTGTAAGTGTGTGTGTGTGTGTGATAGAGGGCTGAAACATGAAAATTGCTTTCTTTTCAAGCGCTTCTACAAGAATAGTAACGGGGAAGTCATGTTGAGGTGTTGTAACACTTAATTACTGCCCTTCTCCCCTTGCTTGCGTGCTTTATCCACCACCAATTTGCATTTTCTCCATGTCCTTATCTTTCCCTTTCTTACGTGGGAGAATTTTTTCTCCCTGCTCAAAAATAAAAAAAGGTTTTCAGTACAGCCTCAGATTTAATGCACAAAGTTTGCTCTTCTGTTCTTACATTCATAAACACTTTGAAATCACGTTTGCAGAACAAGAGCAGGAATTTTTAAAAACAATGACGGTCTTCTCAACCACCATGTTTACGCTTTTCTCACCCGAACACGCTGAAGTCGTACGTGCCGCGCTAACACACTTGTGCCACCATCCAATGAGCATTCAAACACAGCGTACGTCTCCACCCTGCACATAAATCATCCCCGCAGAAGAATGTTGATAAATGAGTTGCTGCTGCAACACTGCACAGCCCACTAGTCAGGAACCTCTCCACCACTCTGACACACACACACACATACACACACACACACTGCGTCTGTGAGAAACGGCATGTACCTGCACAGAGAAGTACTTTGAGGAACTGATATGTAATGGCTGAACGGATGAACAGATCCATGATTTGGATTGATTGATCTTTGATTGAAGCCTTTATCACGCCCACACACTCCTGAGAAGAAGTCTACTCAGTCGATAAGCTATGAGGATGTCCAAAACTGCTGAGTCACTGCTGAGTCATACCAGAATGCTGTGCGCGTGTGAGTGTGTGTTGGGCAATGTTGCTATGCAATCTGTGTACAAAGTGTTGAAACTGTGGAAGCTCAGGCAGTTTCCAGGCGTGAATGTGTGCAGGATTTTGGTGGTAATTAAATGGCGTGTTAAGTGGTGAAGACAGAGATGGACTCTCCTTGACAATATATTCAAAACGAGTAAATCAGCATGAACAGTAGAAAATATCAACCAGGTGGAATTTTTCTCACACATTTTTTAAAATTTCTTTTTATTGCAACAATCATATCAACTTAGTAAGAGTGAGGTTCCTTTTGATGTATATACTGCATTTAAAGGATTAACAGCAGCGTTGGGGAAGTGGTACTCATGATTTAAAGTGGTTTAAGCCGAGCTACTCTCTTAATAGTAATGTGTGGTTTGCTACACACAAAGCCCTGAGAAGAAGAAGCTGAGTATTAACTACACTAAAGCTACTTTGCTGTTATGCTATCAAAGCAAATAACCAGAAAATGTAGAAAATGATGCATTATTCAACAGAAGGCACACACAGGCAAAGACATCGTCAGGCTTGTATGCCAAGGCCGACAGGGACTTGGGAATCGCAACACCAGTCCTGGAAAGGGTCCAGTCCTGCTGAAAGAAGAACCCACCTACAGAGAGAGATCAGAACAAGAGAAGGGGAGCTGTGTCAGTCCAAATCAGTAGGCCTGGGCTGCCAGGGTGCACGGACAAGATGGCAGTCCGAAACCCGCGCACCCACATGGGCAGATATCTGGAAGTAGACATCATTATAGTTCAAATTCCTCCTACGATCCATTTATGACCCTCCAATCCTCTATAAACCTCCAAAGATGGTCACTGGCAGACAAACTCAACTGCAGTCTGTGTGGGATCAGAGATACTCCATAGTATGTACTGACATCTCACCCTGGGGAGATATACTTAGAGACATGACCAGGTCCTCAGAGAAATTGCAAGTGTTCTGGTGATGGATCGCAAGAGGAAGGACAAGGCAACCAATCAGAAGCCCTGTCCATGGTGTTTGTGAGGACTGGCAAGAACCAGGCAGGTAGCCAGAACGGAACAACAGGGGCATACCAAGCCGTGCCATAGACGACTGGACAAACAATTCACATTCGCAGACATTGTAACAGCACAGAGACCTGACATTGTCCTGTGGTCAAAAAAGACCAAAAAGATCATAATAATAGAAACTACCGTGGCCTGAAGAGAGAGGTGTGACAAAGCCCATGAATGGAAAAGAGCCAAGTGTGACACCTTGATGGCCGCCTGCCGACAGCAAGGTTGGCAAACATGGCGATTCCCAGCCGGCACAATCTGTACGGCGGATGTTCACACTGCTGTAGGGGTGACAGGGCAGACACGGAGAACAGCAGTGTAGAAGATCTTCACGACTGCAGGTGGATGGATGAGGAGAGAGAGTGGTAGCTGGAGACCCACCACGGACACACAGCGACCGATCATCACTGTGGACCCTTCATCTTGAGAGTATACCTAGCGAGGGTTCCAAACACTTGAGGACAGACGGTCTGGGCTGAGGATTTCAGTGGTTTACTATCAGCACTAATTCCAGAAAAGTGTTGCTTAATAATTATAGGATGGTTTCAAAAAGAGCATCAGTGAAAAGGAAGTAAAGGAGTTAAGGTCACAATAAAACAAACAGCTAAAAGAAAAAAAAAGACCAATTTTGTTAGAAATAATTGGATTCATGGAATAACGGAAACAGTCTCGATGAAACATTGTGATGAATGTGTTTGTGTACACTGCATGTCCCATAAGGCCGAACAAGGTGACCGAGAGGAGCAATGCATGTTGGAAATTAATAAAGTTCTGCCATTACTGGAAAAACTACACTGTTTTGAAAATAGCTACAACACACTCAAGCTGCTGAATGACGTGTTTGCAGTACTACTTGTTCCCAGCTTATCCCCAACACAGAATGGAAAAAGATTGGACAAGCAACCATAAACACAAACGCAGTGGATTGCCGCGTCTCTCTCTCTGACAGAATCCAAAGCGAATGATCATTTTTTTGTAGAAAACCGATCTTTTAACAAATTAATGAGACTTCTCGCAGTGGTGGATTTATGCAGTTGAGCAAAGAAAACGAAACACTACGGCATTTGGTGAGGCCGTGCAGTCCTGTCTGTTGTGATGAGCTGTTGATGTGTTATTTTCTCTCTTACTCTCTGTCTCTCCATCTTACTAATTTGTGCTCTCCATGTGTGTATTGTGCAAAGCCGTGAGCCAAATGTAAGCTTTTGTTGATGGGCTGTGGAGTAGAAAAATGATTTTCTGCTCTCAGGTCTCTTTTGTGAGTGGTGCAGGGTGCAGTTAAAGAGGATTAAAAGCATCAGGGCCTCCAACTGAAGTCTATTTTCACTGACGCCCGCAGTCATTAATGTAGAACACAACCATCGCAGAAAACTACAGTACCGTATGTAGATGTCTCTTTGGTAGTGATCCAGTACTTACAGGCAGCACAGGCGGTATATTCTAAAAATGATGTCTAAAAACAACTCTAAGCAACACTGCACGAGAGTTGGAAAGAAGGATTGAAAACCGTCATAGTAGCTCATCAGTGCAAGGAGAATTTGTATGATGCCAAAAGTAAAGCTTCTTCAAATATGTGAAAATGCGTCGAGACAACACCTCTGAATGTTTCTCAATCAGAATATCCTGCCGAGGCAAATTAAAACCTGCACACAAATGCAGTAAATCTTTGCCCGTGTCAGTGTTAGAGGGTCCACTCCACCCATCAAAGCAAATGCAAGCAGCCTCCATCTTTTAGCAGTCAAACATGCATTTATGCAGTTTGGCTGTCACGCCTAAAAAAATGAATTAGCATAACAGATTTTGAGACTGAATCCCAATTTCATTAAATATAGTCGCACAGAAGACGTCTCCTCTCCGATAGGAGCCCTAAACCAGCGAGCATCCAAGCGTGTAGTCAGGAAAAACTACAAAATCGCGAACCCTCTCTGGTGGCTGGTGATAAATTTCCAGTTGTCTGACTTGGTGGTTGACTAGAAATCATTGAAGTGTGCCTCAGCAGTGCTAATATGTCAGTTGTGCAACCCTCCACCAACATGAGTGTGAAGCTGTGTGGCAGTGACATCTGCTTTCAATAAATAGATGAAGAAAAACAACCCATGTAAATAGAACTCCTGAGATCACAATCAACGCTCATCATCAGGAAAATGACACTTTAAACAATGCGAGTGCCAGTGATAACAAAGCAAAACGTAGGGCACTGATGAGCGGTGATTTGAATTTAAATTGGGTATTGCGAAACACTGAGAATCATCAAATATCACTGGTATTGGTTTACTACTACTACTATTGTGGCACTGTGACATCCCTATCGCCAAGTAAAATGCATTAAAATGAACAATCAGAATAAGTGAAATTATCCGAGGATTCTCCAGGTCAACGTGGTTTTTCTTTGGATTTTGGATCGCTCACAACTACCATCTGGCATCATAGTGTCTGTCTTGTGTAGTGCACAGTCTCGAAACCATCAATGAGTGCCAAATTGGAGTAATAAATGGGACTTAAGTAATGTTTTGTGTCACTCTCAGACACTGGACTCCCACTGAAGTCAGTCCAGAGACTCCTAATGAGAAATTGCAGTCCAAGCCGCAGTATGTCATAGATGTTTTTGGGCAGATTCGGCTGTGAGGTAAATGTGATTCTCTCATTATTTTCCTCACTCGGCCCCCTCTGGTGTGCAGGCTGTATTCTTCTTCAGGCAAAATGGGCAAAAACTGTACACAGGAGAGGGAGGTTTTGCCCTTTACCCCTTCATTAACCTTTGTCTCCCTTCCCCAGACACAATGACATGCACCAGTGAATATCGACCACAGGGCTAAACAGACAAGGAGGGCCGTGGGTGTGTGTATGTGTGTGTGTGTGTGTGTGTGTGTGTGTGTGTGTGTTCCTTGTAGGTATCTGTAAATCACGGTCTTTGTCTCTAGAAAGACCATCTGGGTCAATGATCAAGGTCTACAGATAGTATTCTTCCTCTGCTTCCTGGAAACGCTGATCATTTGGCTCCACAATGAAATTCATTTGAAACTAAACCTTGGGGTAAACACGGTTGTATTATTGTTGTTATCATCATCAGTTAATAATGTCATGAATACAAAAAATGGGGCCAGCAGCTAAAAAGGGACTTAAAGACAAAGCTTTTTTTTTAAGCTTTGCGTGAAACTTTAAGTCGAGGTGTTTTATGCAGCTGATGTTAATAATTAACATTTTGAATTAGCGTTTCTGTTTTAATTAATATCTCTTTTTAGAGTGGAGTGACAAAAATGGATCCTATCATAATTAAGTGTGGAACCGTTTCCTACAGCCAAGTGTAATTTTTCTTCATTGTTCTGCAAAAATCTGTCTCATTCTTCATTTCAGATACAGACTTTGTGCTTGGTCTTAAGTTTATACATCTTTGTTTACCTCTCCTTCCTCTGCTCTTCTGTTTTTGGCAGTAGCTATATAGCTCAATTCAGGGTTTCGTTTTGTGATTATTTTCCCAGTAGATGGCAGATTTATGAATTCATTCACCACAAGTCTCTGAATTCGTCACAAATTTCTCACACTCACTCCATTTCCCAGGTAATTTTTTTTTAGCTAAACCATAATAGTGCCCTCCCAGCAATCATTAATCCCTGCTGAATTTATGCTACCATTAAATATTACATTTAAGAGAGAGATAATATAAATAATATCTCTTCTAACTGTGTCTGATTTGTGTTCAGCCACTCCCAGCTCTGCAGGGTTCCTTATTTCATGTGCATACCTTTCAGTGTCCTTTATCGAATGAATAAATATTGGATTTCAAACAGAAATAATGATTTTGTTGCATGCTTTATTTACTGTGAAATTGAAAATGTAATACTTTCTCTGCATATACACACCAACATGTGAATACGGGGGCACTGGCATTTATTTTCCTCTTAAACTTGACATTTTCTCGCATTGATGTTTGTTGTGTGTGCTCCTCAGATGTGGCCGATTCTTGCATACTAATGTTTGACGGAGTTTTTATTTGTGCGACAGGTTGTGTCTTTCTTCCTTTTAAGCAAGCTGTCAAGTCTCTAGTCTGATTCTGGCAAAATGTTTGTTATGACTATAAATTAATTTAGGTGAAGGTGCTTTCAGACAGTCTGACAAAGCTAATTTAGATAAAAATGTTTTCATGGGCCTACATTCAAAAACACAGCCAAAAGTTTGGGTCTGGTAGCATCTCAGAAACTAATTTCTTTGACTTTGTGAAGACGCAATCTAATACAGTTTTGTTTGTGACCATTCTTTCTGCATTTATGTGTGCATGGAGTGCGCTTAATTTACTTAGAACAATAAATATCCAAGCATACATTGTGGTGTAAAATAGAGAAAAGGGGAGAATGATTGCATTCTTAAAATGCCTTCTTTTTTCTTCATACCACGCCGTTTCACGTAAATGCTATTTCTCGTTTGCCTCGCTTTATATCAGGGAAATTTTGGCTCTTTGGGAGGTTAATCCCAAACCATTATGCAGTCCAGAATCCCCTCTTATCAGCTGCTGTCCACAGGCCTCCAAAAGCATTTGGATTTTGTAATTACTGCCATGTGAAAGTGGTCCACAAGGAGCTGTAAGAACACACAAGGGGCACAAAGGCTACAGGCCCTGTGTTATCGCCACACACATACAAAGACCAAAAAAAAAAAAAAAAAAAAAAATCTCTCTTTCAATGCACCTGCACTACGTTTTTCAAAACATAAAACCTGGAAAAGGTTCAAGTAGTGAAAATCGTAGCTCCTTTAAAAGGTGAATACTGAGAGTTTGTAGTGTTGGAGAAGTTTCAATCAAGATTTTAGCGTTACGTGTCTACCATGTAAACCATTATTGATCGACAAACAAGAGTACAGAATTTGCTCTGGGATCTGATCTGAGAGATATGAGATTCTTCTACTGTTGCTAGGGGTGTTAAAGGTTCACACAAGTTAATATTGAATAAATCCAACACCAGAGGTCACTTTATTTAAATGCTGACTTGTTCTGATCTCTTATACGTTCTCCCTTTCACCTCTCCTCTCTGACACCAGTGCACTTATAAACGTTGGAGAAACTTCACTAATCAGCTTCAGTTATTGTGGCGGATGTTTAGCTTGGAGCTGAGTATTTTTCATTTTTCTCCATTATCTCAGGGTAGCTATATACAAAATTGTGCTGCAGAAAATGAGGTGCGTCACCCTCCTTGCTGCCTACACACATACCAAATATGAGCATGACATTACGCCATGCAATCTCCTTTTGGATCAGATTATTGTTCTAGTTATTATGTTATTTTCTTTCTTCTGAATAAACAAACCATTGAATATTTGACCGGTTAGTGGCAGATGGGTCAACGCTGAATTTGGTTGAATGTTGAGCAAAGTGATATGAGTGATGTTAACTCCAAATAAAAATAAACACCAAATAAAGTGGCTTTATTCTGAAAAAAACCCGCCAATCCATGGCACACTGCAAGGTTTGTGAATTTTTAAAAATGAACAATGTTGCAACCTTCCACTCATGCTCTGGTCCAATGTGCAGTCATATTGGACCACAAGGAAGTACAACAGCATTCGTACTTGTCTTCAGACCAAACAATGAGATGGAACATTAAACCATGTAGTGATAATATTTTTTTTTAGAATTTTACCCATTTTATAGCAACAACAGTAATAAAAACATCCTGTACTTGCAGCTACTACAGGCTGTTAATGCATGTGGCCTATCTTGTCTCCTGAAACAATGGTGTTGTTATCACCGGCTTAGTTTCCATTGTTAAATCTTACATTTCTACATTTGCATTTGCGCATGAAAGGATGCTCTTTCTCAGTGTCCACTTGTCTGTCTGAAAATGTCACAATACTTTCATGCATAATCGCTTCCTGTCCCACAGCCAGAGAAATGAAAGTCAGTCTGGATTGTCGCTGCCAGTTATTCTTTTTGTGTCATACACTCAATGATCAGAGTCAGAGATGCAGCCTGCTTGAATAAATGGGTGTGTCATAGTGTCAGATTTGAAGGTTGAAGGCCACAGTGTCTGTAATTTCTCTGTCGAGATGAGGTATTAGTATCAGGGCAAAGATGTGCATGAATTACTGATTTGCAATCAGGTGTCTTTGAACAAATTATAACTTTCAGACTTTTAATAAGCAAAGATCAATCTTGATGAGCTACGAAGTCAAATCCCCTGTTTGCCCTCCTCATTAGCAACCAGCTGCTACTTAAAGTTTGGCACTCATCAAGGGCTCTTCTGTTCCGCTGATTTTTTTTGTTAATATTCAAACATTTAAGGGCTTATAAAATATAGATATACTTTATGAAATTTACATCATACATCCCCGAAGTAAGCCCAGAGTTGCTTTAAGAGAAGCGCAAAAATAATGAGCAAGCCAGATGTTCTCCAGAGAAACAGTGGAGGAAGAAGGATGTCAAGGTTGACAGACTGGAAGGAGAATATCTGCGTCTTTGAATTGGTTCTGTTGTTTTCATATCCAATCATAATCATTGTCAAAGTCGGAGGACACACTCCCGTCTGAGGCAGGTAACACAAAAACGCCGTCATTAAAATTCAACGTTGGGTCCAAGGTGCATCAATTAACTTCCATACAATATGAAACTCATCACCACACAGAAAGGCTCGTGGTCAGGTGACTCTCCACAAGATGTCAAAACGTGATATTGACATCATAAATATGTATCCAGTGAGCTGAACGTTTCAACCAAACGTAAACATTTCCACCTGTCGCCAAGTGACACTAAGGAGCACACATGTTCTGCAGTCCATGTCCTGTTTTCACTCAGTGTGCACAATGCAACACAATTAATCAACTACTTTTGATTAATACTACATTGTAAAATCTGTAAGCTCATCATTGTCATTAAGACACATTGGTGTAGCTGAGGCAGCACAACCACAACAATCTGACTCATCACCAAAAGTATACATACGTATCGTACAACATGGATCATATTGTCCACGCAGCTGAGTGCAGTATGTTGCTTTCGTTTGCACATTTTTCAATCGTTACCACTCCCTGAAATCAAAATAAGACAGAATATCAGATAAGCGTTGCAGAGATAAGGTGTTGTATTAAACTCAGTCCTTCTGATGCTCATACTGCTTGTATTTAAGGTCCAACTGTTGACCGTATATTTCAATCCTCAATCACAAGTTTTCTTACCCTTGGCAACAGAAAGGGTAATAAATCGTGAAAAATGAGGGACCTGTTTTAAAAGATATATATCGCAAAGTCGACAGTCACTGTGAAGTTTTCCTTGGCATGCAACTGGTTTTACAAGATAAACAGGCTAACCATTTACTTATGACTCGAATGTGGCAAAATTCTGCAGCGTCCTTGTTTTAGATAATACCAAGCAGACTGTTTTAGTCCATAAATATGCCACATGCACGTTGGCAAAGGTGGCAAAATCTGCCTTTGAACAGCAAAATCTTCTTCCTTCTTCCCTTTAGTTCACCATTTATTCTGGCTCACTCCCTTTTCCAATTTCATCTCGCCACGTTTCTAGTCTGCCGCCCACCCCACTCTCTCCGTCTGTGCTCTCTTTCCTGCTGCCAGTGTGTGACAGATCGATGCTGTATCCTTTTGGCTTCCCTTTGTAACTGTATTCTCCTGGTAATTGAGCTCAGCTGGTCTCCCAGGGGGACACTGATTTTCACAGGCACTTCTAGGAGCTCACTCTCCTCTGCCATCCACATCATCACTTGCTTCTTCCATCCAGCCTCTTTTTTTTCCCCCATCTTTTCCAACTTGACACTGCTACCTGTAAAACCCACAAACCAGTCCCCCAAACCTGTATCGGGCTTGGATTTCCACCATCAATGTCATCTTCCTCACCTTCGATTACTCGCTGAGCACGGCCGTGTGGCAAACGTACACAAAAATACGTTCCTCTTTACAAAACCAAAGAGCGATTTCATGTAATGATGGAAAGCGGAGAAATGGTCTGTCAGCATCTGTCAATGTACTGCCGTACAGTAGCTTCATGAATGGAAAGAGATGGAAATTGACCCAGGCTGCCATCATCACATTGTAAACAGTGACGTGACGAACAACAATTAGATTGATCTTGTGAGTGTGTGATACGGCGGGCAGCTCCCTGGTTATTACGTGTCCCATTACTTCTGTGGTGGTCGCGTGACGACCTCTTAGCCATGATTGCCCATATTGAAAATCTTTTGCTGCTGGAATTGGCAGTTGTTTGATGGGTTCTGTGTGATATCTGTCTCTGACTTTGACGACAGCTGTATTGATTTGTAAATAGCTGACAAAAGGTTGGTTTAGAATGCAGAATGAGGGAAGTACGATTTCATCTGTGTGCCAGAAGCAAGGGGATGCAGACTGCAACTGCAGAGAAGACAAGACGTGGCTGCAACACGACACGAAACACCTGTAACAGTGGATTGAAGGCTGTAACAAAATGATAAACATGGCGTTTATAATACTTTTTATTGCACGGCATAGTGGGCAGTATGTTGCACATTTAACAACTTCAGGTTTAGACTTATATATGAGTGTGTGTGTGTGTGTGTGTGCTTTTGCTCTCTGCTCACTTTTCAAACAATGCAAATGACAAGACAGAGTGGCAGTGGACCTGCAGTGTAAGTGTAAATGTGTCCTAAATGCATTTATAAAATGTAGCCGTACACACACAGAACCATTTCTACCTCAAGGATGTGTTAATGCTGCTTTTATCACTCAGCTACTGCAATTTGTGTATTGTCCATCATTTTAATCACCCTGGATATGGAGTAAAGGGAGAAAAACAACAGCTCCAAACGGCCTATTAATCATATCCACCCCTTGTCTTCTTAATTTATGGTGCTATTTCGTCACTTTTGCATTGAGCAAAATCACATTGTTCCACCTCTACTCTACCTTCACATAGCACTGCTGTGCACACTGAGTGAAAACAAGCCATTTTGGGTTGTGCTCTTCCGATGTTTGTACATATTTTTTATTTTTTATGCAGCCGTCTTATACGGGGATCGGAAATGAAATCGCATTTGCCGATTGACACTGAGATCACCAGATGTGGAATGTGGAAGAACTCAGCTGCTAGGGTTCTCACCCACACCACCCTGTCAGCCCATCACCCCAACCCTCATCCACCTTCACCGGCTCCCCATCAAGTCCTGCACCGCCTACAAATCCCTCCAATTCTGTGCCCCCCAATACCTGACTGATCTCTCTCCGCCACCATGTTCCATTCTGGAGATGTGGTGAGGATAATGTGCTTGTATTTATGCACGTGTGTAACTGTTCACACACACACACACACACAATAATAGTAAGAGACAGAGACATATGTAGAGGTCAAAACTGGGAAAATCCTGTTTCATCAGAGCAAATATACAGTTTCAGGCGTGAAAACCACGACGTCTATACATGTCGTTTCAGTTTGTTTACAAAGTTAGCATAGCTACCGGAGTAAAATGTTACCTGCAAACACCACAAAGGATAAACACTGAGAGCAAAACCCATTGAAGAGCTCAACGTCTTGAGAGATGGAAAGCTCTGCGCAGCAGTGTTTGCTCATTCAAATCAGTGTCCTATGGGTTGTTTACTTCCACTTCGGCAACCCAACACTGATTTTCCAAAATCCTTGAGGGACCGTGACACACACACAAATTCACACACGCATACACACGCACTTTTCTGTGACTTGAGAGTATCAGACAGAGCAAGTCCTGTTGCGCCAGAACCACGATCCTTGTCACATCTGGTCAGTGTCTCATTTCAGACAGCAAACCTTGCTCTCTTGACCAGGGTAAACCGGGCCAATCAGAAACGGAATGGAATGACCCCGTGTGGCCTAGCTGAGGCACTTTTGTGATGGCAGGCACAGAAGGAATAATTGAATGTCACTATTGTTGACAGGCCGACAAATTGGAAAAGCACCTGCTAGTGAGACATGTCTTGAAACGAGCATTTGTGGAAGTGAAAGGAAAGCGTTGGGCGATCAGAATTACTCATACAATAGCTGCCACTCTGTCCGGTGGTAAAACACATGGATGAAAATCTGTCTGGCTCCGAGGAGAAATGAAAAAACTTGTTCCCGGAGACAACCTACACAACAATACGCGAACAGCGATGGCATTGAGCTGAGGAAAGCCCGGATATGTTCCAAACATCGATCATTATCATGCCAATGGCAGTTATTGCCTTGCTCTTTCAAAACACCAGAGGCTCTAAATAAACAAACATGGAATGAGGCAGCGATCAATACGGAATAGTGATGCGTGTTGCTGGTTCAGCGGCACCTTCTAGTCAAAGGCCATTTCACCAAGGATCAATAGTTGACGCAGGAGCACCAGCACTAACACGGAGACAGGGAACTGTCCTAATGACAGCATCCTCAAAACACACAAGTGAGGATTCAGAGAGTTAATTTCACAAATCTGCACCCCTGTGGAAACAAAAACGCAAATCTCCACGTCCAGTCGAGTATCTCAAAATTGTCCAACGCTGTGTATTTTTGGGACGTCTTTTCTTTTGGAAAAGTTGTGGCAGATGTTGCCAAATCATTGGGTCGTGAAGCCAAAAATACCGTAAAGACAAAAGGCAATTTTACACAATATTTTTGTCAGATTTAATCGAAAACCTTTGTGAAAAAGATATGATTATCTTAAACGGATGCGGTTGCGAAAGTACGTTCATTTTCGTTTTCAATCACAATGGATTCACTTCTTTTTACCTCCCTGAGCTGCATCTGTTCCCAGGCTATCTGATTCGACTGACTCGGTGAAGCGGTGATTATGGGGATGTTTTTTGCATATTTGTAGCCTGAAAGTCCAAAATGCTACGCTAGTGACTGGCGAACACGTGTGTCTGTTTTGAATTGACGACGTTAGATGACCAGATGTACCCGTGTTCCGTGGATGGATGCCCGTCCTTGGATGGGAGTGTCTTCTTTTTTTTATTGTGTGTTGAAAAGAGTCCACAGCATAATAAAAATCTTGTACATAGAACATTAGTACGCACTTATTCCCTTTCCTTTTCAACAGCGGCCTGTTTTGATTCCTTTTTTTACATCATACTTGTTGGGAATTTACCATTACCGACTGCGGAAAGACGCGATTATCACAAGCTCCGCTGATAAAATTACACGCAATCAAACATTCGCCTCACTTATTCATCGTCAAAACACGAGCAGCAATTAAGAAAGGGAAATAAAAGTCAAGGTGATGCAACGGCAGAAACAGCCAGCGTGCAGTATTTTGTAACCATCTAAGTTAAATATAAATGTGTTTTCTGTGCAGTTCAAGGGAGACAAACTTGAAATGGTTTGAAAAATGCTGATATATGCACCAAAAACAGCATCCCAACTACCTAATGAAGAGAAACCTGAAGACTTATCTGATGAAATATACAGGAAATAGTGGAGGGTCTGCCTGATGTACCCCTTTGAAGTTTGTGTAAAAAAGCGGCGGAGTGGAGGAAAGTTTGCGTACTCTATATTCATGATCCAAAATCTTTTAAGCTGCAGCGAGGCTATGTGGACTGTTTGGCTCTTTTGAAGGCACCAAATAAAGTGCTGAATAATAGACACATTAACTTAGCTGTAATGACTTTGTGGAAAGTGTCAGGCCCTCCCCATTTTGATTTTAAGTACGTGAGAGTCCAGTACCTCTAATGCTGCTTTAGTGCCGAGTGGGTGGAAAACGTCAAGCAGCGGGGACATCAAACAGCTGCGCTAATGCACAACATTCCAGCGGTGGCATTCTGAGTCAACAAGACCAGATAGGTTTGAAAGGAGGTGGAATTCTCACAGCAACGCTGAGTAAAACACACAATGCCTGTCATGTAGTCTTTCATGGAGGAGGACACCAATGTCCCCCCACGTTAGATGGACTGACATTTTATCATGACTATCAGTAATTATGGAGGGGAAATCAAATGCCAAAGGCACAAAAAAAGCAACTTACTTAACGTTTGACATCATGGTTAGGTAAGAAAACTGAAGATACTACACCAGAAATCTGTAGCTATTTTTTTACTATGTAAATTCAGGTAATGTCCCACGGTTGACCCACCGGTGGGCCGCCGCTCCGACAATCCACAGTAAACAATATAACAGAACTTATCTCTTATTCTTTTTTCTCCGTTCTCCCCTTTATTCTTCTTTCCATCTCCACTGTTGTTTAACTCTCGCGCAGATTCGGCATCATGGCGAGCAATCAGGACAGACATTGATTGGTGACCGGCGCCATGATTTATTATGAGGTTTATGATGTTAAGGTACTGTTAGCAATAATTGCAGTGCTTTGTGTGAAACCCAGAGGCTTTTCTGACAAATAATTGATTTAGCGCTGCCGTCCACCTGACTGTATATTTGCGGAATATTTTCTAGCCTATATTTTTGTTATTATTTCTCCTGCCTAACTCTGAGCTAACAGAGCTTAGAATTGTATTTTCCTTCCTTCCTAAATGTAACAATCACAAAATAATATCTCACACATACTACCTCGCTCAGAGAGGAGAACCGTCTTTCCCTCCCCACAGCCTCAAGACTACTGCTACGGTAAAAAAAGATAAAATATATACAACCATAAGAGACAGGAAACAACAACAACCTCAGTATGAACCTCAGTACCTCACCAGTAAAGGACTTACACTATATAGCCCAAACACTGCTCACAGCTCAGTCTAACTCACCACCACTGTGGATTTCCACAAATCACCGGTTTGGCCCAGCAGCCCTGTTGGGCTCTTGGAAGGAAAGTCCTTTTTTTTCCAATTTAAGATGCTCTTTAAACTCACCGCTACAGTATCGTAAACAATAAACGTTCATAATTATCATCAACCTGCAACTTCTTCACGTCACTGCTTTCTCAAATTCTCAATCGGAATCATTAAAGAACTAAAAAACCCAGAATTCATTCACTTTAATTCAGCTTTAACCTGATTTATTGATCACTAACAGAATATTCGGTTTTGGTTTGATGAGTATCTTAACTGACATGCAAATGCAGAATTTCTGTAGTCACGGCCCTTTCACAGGAAATGCTGAAAAAAAAAAGAGAGAGAGAGAGAGAAAGGCCAGTAACAGGTGTTCATGAATGAGGGGCTGTGGGTGTGTGATGTAATTTTCCATAAACAGCAGGTTATTCATTTGTCGGCTTTTATCCGCTTATTTTATGTGACTACTTTAACCTTGCTCGTAAAGGTCTGTAAATGGATAGACAGATTTGTTCCAGTAGCGGCCAGCTCTCATTTG
>OMNV01008193.1:40271-59850 GCA_900303265.1 Brotula barbata | reverse complement strand
ATGGTTTTTTTTTTTTTTTTTTTTTTTTTTTTCTTTCCATAATGGAATCAGCCAAAGTGACCTTAACGAATGTCATGAGAAGGAACTGAATCATAGCAGAGAAACTTAATGATGTATTGTTAGAAGATTATTGATTACGTCAAAGCAAAATACAAGAGATTATAATCCATTGAAACACACACATTTCAAGGAGGGGACGATGAGCTTTTTTTTCCCTCAATATTCATGAACAGAATTTCTTCAGTGTTAGTTCTTCTCTGCTGCTTCTGTTATGCATCTCCACATGTATTTGTTTTGCCTTTTGGCTGCATCCAAACACAAAAATATTAATCTGTCAACTGATTAATGCACAACCACACACTTCCAATAACTTTCAAAACTCATTCGAAACTTGATAAGAATGTAGTCTCTGCTTCCAGATACCTATATATAGATTGTCAATACCACTGTCAAACTGAGGCATCATGTGTTTTATAGAATATCAATATAGTTAAATGCCTTTCTCAAAGCATTGGAACTGGTTGGAGATCCCAAGTGGTTTACGAATGATTTGCTGATAATTTGCAAAACTGCGATGATTAAAGCGTCTAAGTGACTACTCCGTCGTTAGACAGGTAAAGTAACAGCAATGAAAGATGTCTTGTTGGTGATATGTAAGGAAGTGATTTTAGTATGTGCCATAAGCAAATATGTCATCAAATTGGGACAAAACAAGACAATAATTAGCCTTATTTAAGCAGAAGAAGAACCGCAGGAAAGGAAACCATGTGTGTAGAGCGTACTATAACACTAAAATCTCAATGACTCGAGCTCCAGCAAGGTGAATTTGTCATTGAGATCATGTAAATGTATTCAGCCAACATCTTATATCATAGTAATTACTGGCTACCTCCATTGGGGCTGGGCCTGTGATTTAAGAGAGGAGACTGCTTTATAACACTCTTTAAATTTCTTCTTCTCGCTCGCTCTGCCTCCCCCCCCTCTCCCTGTTGGATCTTCGCGCCTCGCTCTCTATCTCTCTTTATCATGACTTCCTGTCTCTCTCCCTCTTTCTCTCACTCGCATGCAGCAAGGGAGAGCATAAATCTGGCAAGTGTGCCAGCCTGGGCCATGGACACCATAATTACATCAAATGAAAGAATTAGTGTCCCTTCTCATCGTCATGCAAGGCTTGCAAGTCCTCTTCTATTTCTCAGCTGTGCCTCTGATTTGCACCTTCCATACTCTATTTCTTTGTGCCCTTTGTTTTTCCAGACATATCCATAAACATGCATGCATGTGCACGTTAGGGCTGTCATTTTTTCCAAAAATCACGATGGATGAATTTCAAATGACAAGCAGTACGTTTGAATATAGTCGAATCCACACACTGCACCACAGCCCTCCATGCGATAACTCAAACAATTATTATTTTGTTATTTTATTTATTTTTCATAATTTTCCTTGCTTTGTCGTTATTTTTTTTACATCACCCTCTCCTAGCAGGTGAACGTTTACTCTCTAGCTGCTGTATTACCGCATGGCAAAATAGAATTTAAGTTGTAGCCTACAGGCTGACACTCAGCGTCTTAATGTGCGACAGCGATAACATTTAACACACAAAATTAAATGTTACTCTGCTTGTCTGTGGTCTCTTCGCTAGCTCTGCTGCCTCACTTGAATCTGCAGATTTGTTGTCGTCGTGGAGTAGACAGCTGTGTTTTACAAAGACGATAAACGGCCTTGTTTTGTTCTTTACGGTGGAGCAACCAAAACACTTCCACAGTTACTTTGGTGGCGTGATTTTCCGCTCAGCACGATTTGGCTCGCTAGTATCCTCCATTTTGTCATCACAGACAACATAAAATAGGTCATTGAGGTTATTGACAGGTCAGCGGAGCATGCAATAGGTCATAGGTCTTTGTGAAATTTTGGATCGCCCTCTGCTGGATGACAAGGAAAACTACTTCAGGCGTCTGTAGCACGTGCAGACTGTAAATGCTGTTTTGGAACGGGTTATTACAACATGTTTTTCTCACACATTTGAATGTATATTCAGATGTCGAATAAAAAGTCAGAGCCCTTGTGCACTCTTATTCACAATGCTACAGAAGTCCGTGTACATACAACACATAGATATACTACACACTGTGCCTGAACACTGACAGAAAGAACATGCAGACATAAATAAATAGTATAGAATAATAAAGAACACCATCAGATGTAATGTGCAGTGAAAGGAATGATCACTCTTTATTATATGTACAGTTCTGTGCAAAACTGGAATATGAGATCTGAATGTAATAAAAAGTTCTGTTCCAGCTTGAAAAGGTGACTTTAATGTTGTTTGCACACCTCGTGTGTTTATTGGAGCGCCTTCACAGCAGTGAAACAGATGGCGTATGCCCTATGCAGAGCCATAGGTACTGCCGAAGCCACCAAGGTCATGTCCCGGTATTTTTTTCTTTGGGATTTGGGGATTTTGAGTGACCTAAGGTACAGTTTACTGTGTAAAGTTGGAAGTAGCATTTAGCACTGCAAGCTGTATGTGCATGTGCAGATGCATATTTAAAGCAATGGAGCCTGTTATTGTTATTTGTGGATATTTACAGGTTGAATCTGAGTCCCCCAATTCATAATGGTCACTTAAAAGTTATTTTTGTTGCAGTCACTGTTGTTTCCATGAACTCACGCTTCTTTAATTGTTCCCAAGCTTGTTGTTTTGTTACAGTTCAATGGCTGGTTGAGCCTAGAGACTGAAGATGGGAAAAACTGCACCAATTACACATTAATGCTCTCAAAATGCATATAGGCGTAATATCATCTTTAAAGGTGTGGATGGAAGTTCAGTTTCTCCATCGGATGAAATATCCAACATCCCCTGAAGCTCACTGCACACATGTCAAGAATGGCTGCTTCCTCTCATCAGAATCATCTCTAATGGCCTATTGTATATATACTATAAATGGTGGCAGAAACAATATATTAGAAACACCTGTTATGATGCAATCCAGTGCAACAGCATTGCAAACTACAGGATCCAAGCACAGAGTTGAAGAAATACCTCACCAGAAAGTGAGCATAAACTTCTTAAAGCTGATATGTATTTGGGGCGTTACATTTGATTACATTAAATTATTCTTATAAGATGAAAAATATTTCTAGCCCCATTGTATTGTCAGTATGCAATGTTTGCAATAAATGCAGCAAAAATATAGGAGAGATTTGCAAATAAACAATCTAATAATTGGTCCAGTGTTAAGTCACTATGTACCTAATTACATTATACGCCAGACGTAATCTTGCATCACACACTCAATAACAGCCTTCAAAAGTAAGAATGAAAAACAGACAGATACTATCTCATTAACTCACAGTATTCAAAAAGCAAAAGCGGGCCATTTCTCTTGTTTTTGCAGTTCCACGGGGGTTTTTGTATTCAGCTCAGCACCAACCTTGAACCAGAACCGGCTCAGTTAAGCTGATTTCCAATTGCTGCCTTTGAAACTGCACTTAAAAGCCTTAACTGATCCGCTCAACAAGATGTGGTTATTGTCTACAGCATAAAGTTGCTACTGTGTGCCCCCCTCCCCACCGATGCACTTTCATGTAAGTGATTAGAGAAAAATGTACAAATCACATGAAAAGCACCAAAATTACAGCTACTCCTGTGAATTAATGAGTTGTCCTTAACACAGTGACTCTAAATCCTTTGAGTTATTTGAAATGCTCCAGTCAAACTTCTCCTATATATACCATGCAGATTCTGACAGACAGCCAATCCATCCAAGTGGTCTCAAATCCCCAGTTCCCGATGCTGAATTGCCCCAATCACAGAATCACTATGCAGACTCAGTGCAATCCCGCACCTGTGACAGTAATAAAAGGCTCCCTCCCTTCTCTTCTCCTCTCAGCTACCTTTGCTGTCAATTACAGTTTCACAGATAGATGGAAAACTGCACATCTCAGCAGTTTGACTGCTCCTCTTGTTGAGCATTTCCCAGCGTTTTGATTGCAAAATCAAGCGAAAAGCTTGCCGCACTGGCATTCACTGATGTTTCCCTGTGGAATGTAAGGGCATACAAATGGCTACCTTTAAATCCTAACTGTACATAACAAGACCCTGGAGTCAAATAAGCCATAAGGGAGTTTGACTAGACTTGAGAAAAAGATAAAAATGCACGTCTGTGGAAAAAAAACTATGAATGACAAAATGGATTCTCAGATGTAAAATATTTTCAAACAAAAACATTTATTTTACAACGTGGCGTGGAAAGAAGAGGTGTCAAGAAACACTGTGACAATTTGAAAAAAGTAACATAACTTTGCCTAATTAAGGTCTTCAAAATCACTCTAAATGTTGAATATAATGGGAAAAAAATGGTTACAGGGCCTGTAGATGTTTAGCATTAGTTTTTTAGCATTAATTTTCAAGGTTAAAAAAAGCTAGCAATAAGGATTAGATACACTGGATTAGCCATAACATAACATAAATACCACTTCATCAGCGTTGTGTTTCCTATCCAATAGAAAATCATTTCCATTCCTGCCATAACTGTATAACTTAAATATTTACGTACAATCAAGTGTTTGTACTGCTTTGTCTGAAGGAGTGTGTGGAAGTTGACTCATATTGAGGATTGATTACCACATCAATTTCTTTGCCATTGTTTTGTGTGCAAGTGTCAATTTACATTTAATTGCAGGTCGGTGTATTTAAACCTAATTGACATTGATTCCGCAGAAAGAGGTTGGAGCTCTGCCCATAACACAGTTGTTTCCTCACTACTTGACAGTCAATTACAGCTTTATGAATAGACCTGTGTGGTTAGTATCTATCAACAGCCACCCTCCCACACACCCATCACCCCTCACCACCGTTGCCGCCACCACCCATGAAGTTCACTCATGATTTAAAGTCCACGCGATGCAATTTCCCTTTTCAGTTCCGAACCTTATTTACACATGTACTTTTCTGGCTGTCCAGGGTTATAAATATTAAAAGAAGCCCAACTGATTTCCATTATCTATTTGCTCTATCCCTCCTAACAAAGCAATCAGGACTTGCAGTGGGATATTGCTGCCACTAAGCCTCGTTGCCCAGACTCCATACTCAGTTTGTGTGTTGTTTGTGTGTGTGTCAGTGTTGTGCTGCACACCTTGAGACTTTATTTTGGAGGCTTAATGCTTAAATTCCAAGTAAAATATGCATTTTTGGCACATGTGAATCATTGTTCAGGATTTTTCAAATTTCACAAACCCTGTTTTTATGTGGCTCCACCACATGGTCCTCATCCTGTTTTCTGATGCATCCTGGAGGCTGAGTGGACAAAATGCATGCACGAATTCCCAGCATTTCCAGTGAATGCAGCTTAAATCCAGATGACAAACACTCTCTACCCCAGTCCCTAATCTCTCCTCAGCCCTGCTGCAATGCTTTAGATGATGCAAACATGTCAAAACATTCTAATATTTTACATTTTTAGTGTTTGATGCACATAAGATGACTACATCTTTGATCTTCTGCATCAAAAGCCTCATCCATCTATTACAGTGGGATGTCCCATTAACTCTTAGCTTATTCAAACACAGATTCCCACCTGGTAGATTCTTTGCCTTTCATGGTAGAAGGGGTCAGTGAACAGGTGCTGGACAGAAATGAACTTGGATGGTAATGTGGAAGTATCATCTTTGGTTTCCTCACCAAAGGGATGACTGATGACTGTTTTTCTGCCTGACTGCCACAGTGGGTTAAGACACAGGGTTTTATGATGCATGGACATCCTTCGTTACTAATTAACCTTCATACCACACTAATTAATTAGATTCTAGCAAGGTCAAGTTTTCTAAATGGGACAATTAAGCGCTTTTCTCATATAGTGTTACAAAGCCCCAAACGAAGCCTCGGGATCGCTTTACAGTTCATTCTGAGTAAGGATCTAAAATGTTCATTTGTCTAAAGAGTGCTAGAATTTTATATTTCACTTACCAAGGTGAATGTTTGAGCTACATTCATGAGCAAAAAATTTGTAGAGGATTACAAATGTCACGTTACTTGTTGTTCAGCAATTGCTTATCATGCATTGTCAGAATTTGAGTTTAGTGATAATGTATATATAGATTTATTAGAAAAAAACCCAAAAAGAACTAATGGCAAAAAACAGTCAAAATGTTACAGTCTATGGATTGTACTGTAAGCTGCAGTTCAGCTGACAAAGAAATTGTATCTTATTACGTCATAACATATCTGCAATGAAACCTAAATATGCTTAAGATTATGTTTATATGTATTTAACAGCTACATAATAGCCAATGTAGAAATATTTCAATTTCGATATTGTACAAATTTGAATTTAAATTGTTTTTACTATATCATGAAAATGTTCAAGGAAGAAATAATGAAAGAAAGTTTGTTTTGCATAACAACAAAACATTCAAACGAAGGAGGGAAATAATGTCTGGAGTTGAGCAATGTTGCAGGGCTAGGAATATTTTAACAACACATTAGAGTTTTTGCTAATGGTAGTGGTAGCCGCGAAGCACTAAACATTAACATACACTTTTTATTTTCCTCAAAAAGCCCAGCTCTATTTCAAAAGAGGCATTTTGAATGAAAACAACATGAAAATCAAGAAATTAAGCATGCATGAGTACACACACCCACAATCACTACCAGAGGTAATGGACCAGTTGGACAAGACAGCTTGCTTATGCTCAGAAAATCTCGTCAAGTAACTACCGAAATGACAGAAGCGAATGCGAGCACACACACTGGGTGCACATATACACACTGACACAGACGCACAAAGCCCTTTACGTGCACATTCCTACGTGGATATGTGTAGGGATGTGCATGTACAGCGCTCAACCGTGTACATACGCACACACAACATGAGCGCACAGATACAGACAGTAGTGTAGGTATCATTTAAAAGACTTTTCCCCCTGTAGACTTGAGCCCATATCTGACTAACAGCTTGGAACCAGCCAAATGTGGCAGCCAACTGTTCTCTATCCTCGGGCTATCCTTGGAGTTGGCCCGTGTACAACAAACTGTGTGCGCGTGTGCGTGTGTATTTTATGGAGGCTTCAGAGATCACAGAGAACGGTCTTTGGGAAATAAGATAATTAGTTTTTAAAAATTATACGTTATACAGCTGACTTGAGCATGGCGTATGTGTGTGTGTGTGTGTGTGTGTACATGTGTGTGATTTGATTGATGTTTATCTGAAAGGGTTTCCTCTGTTTTAAATCCTATTCCAGTTATCGACTCCAAGCATGCGTTTAGTCAATGTCCTATGATACTGATGAAACATTTGTTCTTCTGTATTACAAACTACAGCGGTGATGCAAAGCTAACGTCGTGAGAAAAAAGTTGTCTCGTTAGTTTTGCTCGATAAAATACAGTAATTGACCTTGTGTGGATATTTTGGGCTGGGTACTCTGTTTTTTGCAACTTAAATCTGTAACGTTATGCAAATGGACAAACCATCAGTTCAAATTCTGAATTGTGAACTCCAGTAAGCCAAGCAATTCAATTTTATTCACTACTCCTTCCCTCTTAAGATCAAGAGCAAAGAACCAAATTTGCTGAGTGTACAAAGTATACCACCGTACGTACTGTATATCGATGTAAGTACAAAGGTGGACATTTTTTTTCAGCGTGTATGTGGGGAGGGAGGGGGTGGAGCAGAGCCTAACTGTGCATTTGACAGAGATTAATAAGAGGTAACCACGTTAGGAAGACTGTGGGGCCCTAGACCCTATATTTTACTAAACCCTACATAAATAAAGCCACAGGGTGCCATTTGGGTCTTTAAAGACAAAAGGTACTTTGCATGTAGTTGGCACGCTGTAGAGTAAAGACGGTGGCATTAATGAATGGACGAAAGAAAGAAAGAAAGAAAGGTGTTCTTTCCATTTCACTCAGGTCACTTTGAGAAGCAAATTCTGCCAGATGGCGTAGTATTAATTTTTATTTATTTCTGGGGAGTGATGCAGTTAGATGGGATGTCTGCCGAGAATATTCCTGTCATGTACCCTGGGACAAATGAAATGCTGTAAAAAGATCAAGGTTAAATAGCTTATTACACCCTCTCCTTACGTCACCCTTGGAATGAAATTAGCATTGCAGGTTATAACACGATGCCCTTCTCAGTGTATTTTAAGCAGAAATTCAATATAAGATTGTCCAGCCATAAGTCTTATATTTTGCTTGATGCCTTTTGAAGCACAGTACCGAGTACAGTATGCGCTACAACTCAGAATTAGATATGAGGCCTGTCTAACTTTACTTATATGCCCTTTAATTCACTATCATGCAGAATTGTGCATAGCACCTAGGCCAGTGTGTATAAAAGCAGGCATGATCAGACTGAAACCATGTGTGTTTTCTGTGTGTGTGTGTAAGGAAGAGATAATAAGGGAACAGCTTTATATTATGTTCATTCATCCACCATGAAGGCCAAGCAACACAATGCATAGGCACACAGAGACAAAATGCCACATCTCAGGGTGTAATTTATTAAAGGAGTGATGGTAGATAATATAGATGCCCCGGCTCACATAGGAAACAATGTGTTATCCAATTACCATTACACACAGGTACCATTGTAAAGGGTTGAGATTAATGATACACCTGTTTGGTCTATATGGAGTACACGTTAAAAGCCAATGGCTTGCATGTATTAGGGCTTATTAAGAAGGCAGAGATGGAGAGAGGATAGTGCAGGGAGATGGAAAGTAAAAGAGAGAATTAGAGGACATAAGAGAGGAAAGGAGACAATGAAAAAGATTGAAGGGAGAAAGATGAGCAAGGAGAAAGGAAGAGGAGGAACAGGAGGAAGGCAGATAAAAGACATAAAAGGGAAGGGAGAGAGATACCACGGGGTTAAAGCGATTAGTTTATTAGACAATAGAATATACCCAAGTGTTTCCACAAAGCACACTAAATTAATCTGATATATGTACATAGATGCCACAATGTGTACATTATTATCACAGAGACCATTGTCTTGGCTTTATTATAAATTAATGTCCATTACAAAGCAGGGTTCACGCTGCAGACGATAAATAAGAGTGTCCATGGGAAACATTTATCTAGTATAATGACAGGAAAGCATTACGACCATTGTCATTAATACGTACACACACACAGACCGAGAGATGGAGAGAGATTTTCTTGTTAATTTGATGTAATATTATGAGATTGTTAATATGTGTGTGTGTGTGTGTATGAACATATATAGAGATGGTGATATTAAGTACACAAAATCTTATCTTAACTAGAGGGGCACTGCATACTTCCACCAGGTCCGACAGACTCATGTATAATTGCTTTATTTGTTGGAAGGAACAGTATTTTGAAATTTAATATCAAGGCCAAATAGCATCTATTTATCAAGTGATTAAAAAATACTGTTGAATTAAAGAACCGACTGATGAAAACATGGTCTTATTGGCTGAATACAAACTGATCAATGGCACAAAGTTATTCAAAATTTTAATTAAAATCAGTCAGATGTTGACATTGACATATGGAAAAATTACTTCACATAAATTTATTTTATCTTAACATTCGGTAATATCCAAATGAAAATCTTTTTTAAATACCTTTTTTATTGTTCAGTCTACCTGGTACAACAGGGAAGTTCTGTTTGTCTCTCCCTGGAAGAATTTCCAGACTATTAAGAAATGACTGATAGGAAAGAGTGACAATGATGCAGCCACGATGACAACCTGCTATCGTTACGATATCAAATGACCCCTTGGGCTATATTACCACCACCCCGTGTCACCAATTACTAAACAAAGATAAGTTGTAATATCAGAAACGTGCATTTACACAGTCTGTTGTCAAATGTTAATGTTGCTTAGAGGTCATTTGGGCACACTTTCAGTCTGTATCAGGGCGTTTGATGGACTGAAATAGAGCAAATTGCACATTGAATGAATGGGTTAGCCAGACAAGTCAGACCATTATTATTAGTCATAAAACAAGGTTATGAAGTAAAGATGTATACTTTGGGGCCAAGATTGCTGGTGTTGTTTTTCAAGGTGAAGTCTGTGTTCTTGCCAGATACAAAACAATGTATCAGCGAAGACAGTACTATATACTGTAAATACATACGTGTGTATACAACAACTTTCATGCAGATGCACGTGTCTCACAATTTACTCATTGGCTGTGATTTCCATCTATCCGTCCATTTGCGAGGAGCAATTTTGAAATTTAGACTTTCAGTTTACCTGACTAACATGTTTGTAGACTATTGCAGAAGACTGATTAAACCTAGCTGGTTTGGGTTGGAACCAACATAACACCAACAATAATGTGATCTAATATTATAATTAGCAAAATAAAATATTTTATAGATATAGCACATTATAGCGTGTCAGGTAGAAAATGTCACATTTTTTCCAAGTAATGGTCAGCTCTTTACATATTCTGTATACAGGGTATGTGTAACACCCCTTTTAACACTGATTTGCAGCCACCATTCTATAGCTGGTTTGTTGGAAGGATGAATGGATGGATGGATGGATGAATGAATGAATGGCTGGATGATTTCAAAATTATGTGAATTGCGTTTAACTGTGGATTTTTGTCCATGAAGTCCAGGATTACAGTCAATGGATGAATGAACTGGTGTCTCAGACTGCCCACATGGCCTCCCTTATGGACCTGAAATGACAAATATACAGTCTGGCTAATCATCAGAGGAGTGAACTTGCTATTACACACTGCACAACCCCAGAGGGACGGTCAGAGGGAATGGATAATTTGCTGATCTGGACATATTCTCTCCCCCTCTCTTGCTGAGCAGACTGTGTGTGTGAATGCGTACATGTGTGTATGAGTGTAGGCAGACAAGTAAGAGAGGAGAGAGAACTAGAATAAATGACTGTAATAAATGAAGATGAACATTCCAGGGCCTCTGCTCTCTTACTCTGTTTTTCTCAATTTTTCTCTCCCCTACTGCCAAATGTATATATTGATTTCCATGCATATTTATAATCTACGCTGAACCAGTGGGTCTCCAGTGTTTTCTGAGGTGATAGGCCTGCTCCATGGAGCAGAATCAACAATATCGAACACAAGCAGAATCTCTAATCCTTTGTCTAAGCTCTGATGATATAAAGCATTCATTTTCAACTCTTACTTGAACATTGTGCACCTTGCAAGTAGTATTGTACGGTAAATACACTTGTCAGATATTATTTATTCAGCTGGATTCGTTTTTGTGTTGCCCTTGTAATGAAACGTATTATCGATATCCGCAGTATACTCTGCTGTGCTGTGTATTGTGCATTAGCATACAGTATGTGTTGTAACTTGCAGTAATACATATGTATGTAGATAAGTGCAATTGCGATTATATTCTATTCTTTTCTAAGCAACAACTTGATGTCACTATACTATATAACTCTATTTACTAAGTAAATGTCTATGATTAATTAAGTACTAAGTAATCATAGACATGTTATAGACACTTGACATGACTGTTTCCCCCAGCCCACCAACCCGATACTGAAAAATGCCAGACTAATTGAATTTTCATTTTCATTTTCACTCTACAAGTTTCTGCTCTCCTCAACTTTCTCCTCCTCATCTTTAATTTCTATGCTTTTTAAGGCTATTTGCAAATATGATTTCATCATTTATTCTCCATCAATGCATTCCTGAGTTCAGATCTTTCATAGAGGAGACACAGGGTAAAGACAAGAGAGGTCTCTTAAGTGGCTCTTCATCTGCCTGCTGTCAAGCTTGACCTTGCGCTGATGGCTTTGCGGCAGTATGTGTATGTGTGTGTTGACGGTGTTTTTATGTCCGTTTGTTAGAAAAATGTGTGCTTGCGTTTGTCAAGGTGAAAGCCAGGTTTTGTGCATGTTTACAAATGTATTTCAGCGTGGAGAAGTGCTGTGGATTTGTGTCCTTGGGTTTGTGAGTGCATGTGTAAGGGTGACTGGCTAATAATGTGGTGTGCTTAATCGCTTAAAAAACAGAATAGGATAGGATAGAATAGTCAGTTTAAATTATGCGTGCCCACAAAGATGCAACCCAAGTGCTATTATTTACGTGCTCCCTTGCAAACTTGACGTCATTCAAAAAACTATATTCATGAAATATAGATAATCCATAGTCAGAAGTGAAATCACCTTCCTACTTACAACCTTGCTCAACAGTGTAAACTAAGATGGTGACAGGCAGGAGGCAGAGGCCACTGAATGAATCTCATCATGCACAATGAACAAAACATGGATCAAGTAAAAAATCTATTTTAAATTCTAGAGGTTAGGCAAAGCCCATGATTTACATGCTTCACAGGTTATGTGTGGCAGCTGCCATCTCTCGCTCTCTCTCTCTCTATCTCTCGCTTGCTTTCTCTCAGGGGATTGTGCTAACCCTAACTGATCAGATAATGGGATGCCACAGAGATACTGACCACTGACAGAGAGAGCCAGGCCTTTACAAATCAACCGACAGGCACAAACGTGCACAAAGGTACAGTGGATGGGGAAACATATCCACAAGCACACAGACTTATGGTTGCATTATAAATGTATAACTACACATACAGTCACAATAACAAATGGCATGTAGACATTCCCATGAAAATAATAAAGCTTGGTGCCAGACATCAAAGCAAAAACATGTACACACAAAGACACAGAAGCGCGCACACACACACACACACACACACACACACACAGTGAGAAGATCTATCTTGGTGGTGTCCAGTCGTCCATACAGTGATTAAATGCTAGGAGGAGCACAAAGTACAAAGTACTAATGGTTACAGGGAAGATTTCCCCCAGTGCCTCATCCCCTCACTCGATGGATCAAAAGCTAGACAAGTGATGGAAGGGTACATCAGCCAAATACTATGTAACCTGGACCACATACTCTCCCTGAGATGTACCTTATAAATATCAGGGCTGTGTAGGTCCATACTAATATACCCCACACACACACTGTCTTTATACTTCATACTATTAGTTAACACTAAACAACCTACATCGATATAAGTGAAAAATACAACATCACTGTAAAAATAGAATTTCACTCGTTTATTATTGTTCTTTAAATATAATAATCTGCTACATTTTGATTTTATTTCCCTAATATTTTTGTCAGCTCATACCTGACTGATTGCCTTTATTCCGTTTGATTACTTTTTACACAGTTTAAAGATTTTTTTTTTAAATAAAATAAAATTTAGCTCATCTGAAAAATGATCCGATCCGTGACTCAAAAACCATGATCTGTTCTGAACCTTAAGTGTTGTCATTCTTTGCACCCTCGGTTTTTGTGAGGTAGCAGCTCCTGATTATAAATGATTTTATGAACCGTAGGGAATGGTGGGGTGAGGTTTTCAATTTGTCTGTGGAATTAATCTCATGAACCTGTCTCAGCTACATGGATTGCAATCACATCATGTGACTGAGATCCGATTGCAATGTAGGCCAGATCCCATTTGTTTGTGGTCTGGTCTTGGCATCTAAGTTAAGCAAAGCAAAATATGAGATGTGACCACACCACAGCGGTTTTCGCCCCTTCACTCTGATTCCTGATTTTTTATTTTTCTTTAAGATTAAGAATAAGATTAAGATTAAGATTAAGATATTAAGATTTTGGTCCGTGTTTACTAAACATTTTCAAACATTTGTTGGCACAAATTAGTGAATAGCACTTGGCTCTATTGTCAAGGGGGCTACACCACATATTTTGTCTATTCATTACATATTGATTTTGAATCTATTCACGTCGGTGGTTTTGTCAGTCGGTGAGTTCAAACGTTGTCAAAACGACCAAAATCCTCTGAGACTGATCCTTCATAATGCAGTGTACTTCCAATATGTCTAAAGTTACTCTTTTTAGGTATGTCTCAACCAGAGCGCCGTCTAATTCACATTTCGTCTGTCAGATGGACAGCCTGTTTGTAAGTGTAAATTTCCTGATTGTGAAATTTTGGAAAACCATCTAACATTTTTGGATCCTACGATATTTTCTGTTGTGATTTGTTTCATTCAAGGCACAGGTATTCTAAAAAACCGGATGAAGGATTTACTGATTTATAAACACCATTGCACATGGACTTGGACCGTGCGATTTAAATGACACATAATCTCGGCGTATAGAGAGACACAAAGTGGACAGTGGTAGTATTTAGGCTGCTAAAAACTCATAGGTATGTTGGGGGCAAAACATGTTGAACCAGTGAGAGCGTCACCCACCGTTCCCTTCAGGCGCTGGGTGCGCTTGAAAGTGGTTCATTGCTATTTAGAAGAGTGTGAGCACATTGTGAACCCAAATATATAATTCAGATCGGAATACTGCGCTCATTAAATAGCAAAAAAAACATAACACAATAATAGACTTACGTTTAGACGTTTAGCTCAAACACGTTCTGTTTCCCCACGATAGCAATGTGCCAGCAATTTGCCTGTTTGTAAGACCAACACGCCCACGGGGGCACAGATGGGCACAAGTGCATTTGTTTCTTACACAACATGGGCGCTGGGCATGAAAATGACAACTGTGTCGAGCGTACGATAGCAATGACATGTTTAATGAATGAAGATGTTTAAATGATCGTATTGTGTTTTGTGAATCACACCACTGAATTCACAATGATACAGGCCCTTCCACATGAGTAAACCTGCTGGATAGGCTGGATATTTCCTCTTTTTTCTCACCCAATTGTCTTTTTTCAACCATTGTCAGTGTAAAGTTCATGGGCATTCAAATCCATCACCTTGTAAGTAAATGGGACATCATTGGACATCCTTTGTTATTGCGTACTAATTCTTCTAGCTTTCAGTGTATGATGCAGAGTCTGTATGGATGTGGCGCTGTCAGCCTATCTGTTTTTTTTACCCTCTATTGACTGGATGATTTATTTGGCCCCAGAAAGCAGTCTTGATCTGCACTGAAGAAAGGTTTCCACAGCAAGTTGTTATATCGAAGAAAGACATGTCTGCAGGCGAAAAAGTGTACGTGTGTGTGTGTGTGTGCGTGCTTGAGTGTGTAAGGGGGTGAGGGTTGGGGTGGTGATGAGAGGAACAACTACTGGCCCCCCTCTGACAGTGGCCCGGTGATGAAGTGACCATGCTGAAAGTACTGCTGCCTGAGAGACTGATGGATGATGTGTCATATCTGATGGTGGAAAATGCCCAGAGAATAGTTTTGAAATATGAATGTGCTGCGATGGTACAGTGGTAAGACTGGTGACTGAAAGGGAAGGACACAGAGCGGAGATTGAGGAGTTGAAGGTGAAATAAAGGAAGAGAAAGACGAAAGCATTGGCTGGTGAATGAGAAAGATGTGAACAAAACACGTGCGAAGGCCAGGGTATGTGACTGAATCACTTTAATGACCTATACACAAAATATTGCAAATACCCATAACAGCTTACGAGCAGAACAAATGCAAAGGAAAACGTTTAGTTACTAAAAGTTCTCAATTGTGGAAAATCACTAAATAGTCCGATGGACTTGATTTGAAAATAGGGTCTTTGTAAAGAAATGCTTCAAATCGACACAACATGCTGTATTTAAGCTTCATTTTCAAAACCTCCGTAGATGAGAGACAGGATGGTTGGTGTGTGCGTGGCATGTTGGCATGTGCATCCAGCATGTCTTCTGCATGTTCACAGTAGATGACTAAATGGTAGGAGAGACACAAAACTTGAAGAAAAAAAGTTGCAAATCATGAAAAGAAAATTACAACTAATAAAAAGTCCTATAAAATCTTCCATTCACTCATTGGCAGAGAGCCGCTCCCGTAGATGATTTGCTTGTGCACTTTCACCCCGTGCTCGAGCAAATCTGTTTCCTCAGCAGAGAAACTCTCTGCCTTATTAAGCCAAGAAGAAGTTGTTTGCTTAGTCTCCGCTGACTATGTAGCAATAAACCACAACACGTGTAAAATACATTATTGTTTTAACTGTTATTATTATAATGCATATAACCCTTTCAAGAATCCGGATTTGAAGACCAGCAATTCTAGCTGGTGGCTGAACACTCCACTAAAGACCACCTGCACCACTGTACAAGTGAACGATGAAAACAGAGGAGAGACATTATGCTGAAGCATGTGCCAAGCCTTTCATGGATGACGCAAAGCACAGGAACATTGAAAAAGAACACTCAGATCATGATTGCACAGAACATAATTGCAGTGGCAAGACACCTGCAGTGTGCGTGTGTGTGTTCATGTGAAAGAGGGGCGAATCATGGACGTCATTGGCTGCATTATAATTGAGTGTGACCGACTCTGTTTGATCATCATGTTCATTTTGCTGATGTTCAGTCTTGCTGGCCTTGTTGGGTGTGAGTGAATGTATCAAGTATATTAGTAAACATTCCTCAATTCCATATTCCTGATGTTGAATTGCGTCCATCTGCTGTTGTAAATTCCAATTGGTGGTGCAGATTTTGTTAGAATTTGTTTAAATTATACACATTGCATTTACATCTGGGTAATCGTGATTCAATCAAAATGAATTCTACAAGCATTTACAACTTGCATTACAACGTGAACCTCAATGCATGTGACATTTGGGCCCTCTTGAATGCACACTCAAGTTTTTTGTATGCTGTCTCATGATGGTATGATAGGATTCAGTCATTGAGGTGGTTAGATAGCTGCAGGTCAGGACATCATCCTGAATGGAGGCCACAAAAAGGCCAGTTTTCTGAAAGACAAAAACCTAATCAACTTGGCGGATAGACCCCAGAACTCAGAAGTGTTAGGGGCAAGTCTGAGAAAAACTTAGTCACACTTGTGGGCAGAGGGGGGGAAATGATAAACCATAAAACTACACTGTTGCCGACTGACTGCGAATTTGCTGTAGCTTTAATGAGGAATTATGCACAGTTACGTGTCATGAAAATAAGTGGGTTTTGAAAAGAGCTTTAAAGATAATGAGACTGTCACCCTCTTCGATAGCTGCGTGGAGTTTGTTCCACAGAAAAGGAGGCTGGTAGGAGAGGGCTCGATTGGAGTGATATGTGCAGATTTATGGGTTTTGGTAGGGATTCAAGCTGTAGTGTTTTGACCAAGCTGCAGTTTTTTTTTCCAAGGCTTTGAAAGCTAAGCCAGAGAAAAGGATATATTGGAGAAGGCAAGATGTAAAATGACAAATACATGAATTTAAGTTTTGACTTTTGCCAGGCCAAGGAACAATCTAACAATATGCACTAACAATTATGTCAAGGTTTATAACAGTTGTAGTATGTCTGATGTAAATGCTTCTCAGGTTCAAGGATTAGTATTACAGATTTATAAACATTCAGAAGCAGGAAGTTCTTTGTCGGAATATTGGCTGCTGGTTTCTCAGATACTTGTGTTGTGTTGTTGTCATTACTATTAATTAGTTCTGAGAAAGAGGTTTTAGCGCAGGACAGAGCGGGCTCATAATTTAGTAGACTGCAACTTTGCTTCAGTGAACGGGTCGTACTTATAAACTAGGGGGCAATTTTTTGCTCCTATGAGAAGCAGCAGTGGACTCCAGAGGAAGTAATACAGAGTTTATGTTGACTGTCAACCCATCTAGTGAGCTGTCACAGAGGTCAAGACTATTCAAAGCCTGGGGTAAGATCTTAGTGAGCTGACCTACAGTGTCAGAAATTATTGTATGGCTGGAGAAGGTATTGGTTTATTCATTTTTTGAAAGAAGATTGGTCAGATAGTGCAGGCAAATTCGGGTAAATTGGTGACACTAAGACCACTGGCCAGGATAATCTCTAGTGTGTGACCACATCTGTAAGTCGGACCGTGACCATATTGCGAGAAATCTACTGAATTAATAAGGGCAGATAAGGCCATGCTATGGGGATATGTTTCTTTTCCAATAGATATTAAAGTCAAAGTATCCCCATAGTTTCCTTGCCTAGAGAATCTTCTGTGTTCAGCACTCTCCATTTAGCTTCAACACTGGGAGCTCTCGCCCTGGTAAACAGTGAACCATGGCTGGCCTAGCTAGTCTGATCCTACATGTAATAGAGTACCAAATGATTGAAGTCGAGGGAGTCACACAGGCATGGTGGGAGGCAGTTACACACTGGCTTGGAGGACAAGCAAGTACCTCAAACGGATTTGCAGTAGAAGGTTAGGGGGGTTCAGAGGGAAGAAAGAGCCTTTGGTGTACTGTGACCCCTCGGGACCATAGGAAACCCGCCAGGAGATGGGGACAGGCTACCCAGTGCTACATTCATAGCTCCACCCAGTTAACAATTGTTTAACATCGATATGCTGTCTTTCCTCAAAAAGACGGATTCGACTCGTTAACTCCAAAAAACTACGAACAAGAAAGAACATGTAGCACTTACTAAGGCAAGGTAGGTTAGGAGGATTTAGTTCCACTGGAGGCCAGTGGAGCTAAGAGCTAATCATTGACGTTAGCTACACAGCTGTCCTGAGGCTACCAGCTGGTCAGAGTTCATGAAACAAACGTGAAGCAGTCCCTGAAAAACAGCAGCCGGTGGACAGATTTTTCTAGCCGAGTACTTTGATCCAAAAACAAACAAAACTCAGCAGCATTTTCCATCATTCAAATGCATCTGTGCAGCTTTTATCTTTTATTGTGAAATACTTTATACTCGAATTTGGATTAGCTGAATTGTGTGCAAGTTGTCTTGATATGCTCATTTTTCCTCAGCCCGAAGTGGCTTTATAAACTGGATAAACCCATGTGGATGCTTAAATTGTGGTTCATGTTAGAGGTCGCACAGACGATTGGTGCTAAGTAAGAAAATTACTTATAATTTGTTTAGTCCACCATTATTTTCTACAGCTGCACTACAGATCCATTCTCCTCTATTATCTTTTCCTTCTCTACTCGTTTCCACTCTCATATGTGTTCATTTGTGTTATACTGCACGTCTATGTGTGCATGTCACAAGCTACATGCCACTATAAAGGGCACATGAAGTAGGTCATGCCTGCATTTCTAATGATGTCACAAAGTGCTGACCTGTCAAATGTCAATATGGTCCTGTGTGCATTTTGTGTTTGTATATTAAACTTTATGTATATTCTCTGTAGGTTTCTCTTTACTTTTTGTTTTCCTAACTTGGTCTGTTTAGATTCCACTCTATTTACATGCCTGGTGGATATCTGGTTCATACGGTGTGTGTTTGCCTAGTTCCATGTTAATAATAACCTCAATTGCCAAGTGACACGTTGACATACTACCTTGTTAGAGAGCAGTCAAATCAACCAGACATTATTCTGGCCACAGACCGGCTGACAGTCTGCCATAAGGGACTCTGCAGAGCACTGCATCTGGTAGGGCTAATATTGTCATCTTAGAAAAGGGAAGCCGAATAAAATTGTGTGTGATATGGTTAAAGTATACACCATCTGGTCACCTTATGCTTCAGAACGTCTATATGACACATGGACAATATGTATATATGTAGATATATACATTTTGTACATATCTATATATATAGATATATATACGTGTGTATGTGTCTATATATATATATATATATATATATGTATTTGGGCATGTGTGTGTGTCTGACTGCATTACATTTGGCATCTAACGCATATTGTCCCTTGTTCTGTTTTTTTTTTTTGGTTTCGACT